>FIZV01006595.1:0-20412 GCA_900050545.1 Trionymus perrisii | reverse complement strand
GGCCCTACTTTAAAATCATATTAAAATTTTGAAAATTTATTCAATTTTTATTTTACTGTTACTCAAAATTGCCAAATTCTGCCAACTTTTTCCAATTTCAAAATTCCAGGAGGATAGTCCCCCTTCACTCTTCAGTTTTTTTTTTAATACATCAGAAGATGAAGCGAAAAGAAAAAACAAAACAAGTACCTATGTACCTACCTACATTGTACTCGTATTAAACCTGATTCTGCACCACATTAATCCAACGAAGATTCGACAATCAAAATTATCAATTTTTATATGTTTTTTACTAAACCAGAGGATAAAGCAGAAAGAAAGAACAAACTATTTATTTTCAAAAACCTAAAATTCCGTTTTAAGAGGTTTTAAGTACCTACATACTATTCACCGCCAATATTTCATGCAGTTTTAAACAATTTTTATAAAGCCAGATTTTTGTAAGAAAATTCAACGAAGATGGTAACCTTAATATAGGTAGGTATGCAAAAATATCGTACTTATTCAATTTACGAATTTTCGTAAAAATTATGTCATATCGAACTACTTATAAGTAGGATGTAAAAAATGAATGAAATGTCGTCCAAAAAGTATTAAAATGTTCTGTATTTTATGTACGACCGGTTTTATTTCAATTTTATACGTGACGATGCTTACGAAAAAGATATTCGAAATTCGAGGACGGTACGCGACGCGATGAGAAAATTTAACATTTCGCGTATTCATCAATAACATTATAGGTATTTCTTGTTAGATAAATTTTCGCGTTTGGTAATTTAAAAAGTCAAATCAAAAGAGCGCGAAGCGATACGAATTATAAACTTTATGCAGAGAAGTTTTTCATGAATAATGTAGACGTCGTTCACGTGCTTGATTCCAGAGAGGTGCTCGTCCTTTCAAATTATTAACACACGCGACCCTCGAACCTTGAAAAAATTTACCTTATTGCGCAGAGGTACCTAACCTAGGCGTTTATTTTTTTCAAATTTTACTTTATTTTTGCCTCTCTTTTTTTCCATTTCAACATCTCCTGTATTGTTTACAATGTGTCGTAAACTTTACGCCAAAATAAAAACACCAGACATGTATATTATAAAGTTTTTAATCAGTAGGAATATACAACGAGTGCATCTTCGGATAGAAATTTGCGAAGGGCGTTCGAAGAGTCAACTCGAGCTCGAGGCAAAATTATGTTTATATTGAATAACGTTGCAAAATATGCCAACAACTTTCAACTTCCAATTGTAGAATTTTTATGGGGAAAACTTTTACAGAAATTTCTCAGACTCGATTGGCTCCGTGATATGAGAACGCATCTTCGCGACTCCGAGTGCAAAGTCAACTTATACATAAATAAACTTATACCTACATATTCGATTTTTTTTCCTCTTAGAACTTCGTTCTGTTCACTTTTCTATATTTGTTGTGGTAAGTTGTGCGCTACATTACAATTTTTCTTATTTTATTGCAGAGTTTATTAAAGCCTAAAGCGTACATTGTAACTCAAGGTCCTACCGAAACTACAGTCAATGATTTTTGGCGAATGGTTTGGCAAGAGAAAGCCAGTTGTATTGTGATGTTGACCAAAACATTCGATTTTATTAAAGTAAGTTCATCAGTATCTGACTAAATAGGTTACCTATTAAATATTGTGTGTTTGAGTAAGTTTTGAAAATGGGGGAATGCAGGGCACAGAAGTGGTTTCTTTTCCTTTTTTCATTAATGTCAGTATAATTTTTTCAACATTTCTGTTTTTTCACTTTAATTTTTGCTTTAGAGAAAATAATAAACGAAATTTCGGATAAAAACTTTTCATAAAATTGAAGCTATTATTATGAAATCACCTTATACAAAAAATTGAAAAAAGAAACACTGATAGATGAATTATTGTAAATCAGAAAAATCTATCAGTGGATGTTTTTTTTTTCAATTGACAGCTTGGTTTGAATTTTACTCAGTGATCAAAGTTTGATTTGAGAAAAAAAATGCTTAAAAAATTATCATCTGAAAAATGTTTCTTTGGAAGAAATTTCCTTTAGTAAAAGGGAAAATTTGAAAAAAATAAATAAAAAGTATAAGTACTGCTTATCTTCTGGAAAACTCTTTGGAAAAATTCAGCTCTCACTAGAAAAAATCGAATCGCGAAAAAAATTATTTATGAAAAAATTTAATTATGAAAAATAAATCTACCTACTTAACCATGAAACAAAAAATAATCTTATAAAAAATTGAATGAACCGTGAAAAAAAATCAAAAAATAACTCTCGCTAAAAGAAACAAGTGCGAAAAAATTTACAACTGAAAAATAAATCTAATCAAGGGGAAAATAATCTTACAAAATTGCAATGCGCAAACCATAAAAACAATTCAACCAATCGCCAAAAAAAAAAATCGTACTAAAAAAATGAATCACGAAAAATAATTTTACAACAATTGCGCCCCAAACCACGAAAACCACGAAAAAAAATTAAAATCATGTAATGTTTAAAAAAATGGAATGAATTGCGAAAAAAATTACCAAAAAAAAATCGCACTAAAAAAAATCACACTAAAAAAATTATTTGCCTACAAAAAAATTTATAACTTTATCACAGAAAAAGAATTGAATAAATAGTGGAAAAAAATATCCAAAAAAATATAACTAAAGAATAAATCTAAACACGGAAAAAATTTACCTTATCTTAAAATAAAAAAATTTTAATGAATGGTAAAACAAAATTTTCAGAAAAATTTATAACTGAAAAACAAATCTAATCCCGGGAAACCAATTATCTTGAAAAAAATTGAATGAACGATGGAGAAAAATTATCAAAAAAATTTATAATTGACAAATAAGAAATCTAATCATATAAAAAAATAGTTTTAAAAAAATTTATTGAATTTTGAAAAAAAAAATGCTAATAGTATTTTATGCAACTAGTGAAATAAAGTGATTTTTGGAGAATTTTGAGGTTTATTTCACGAGCGAAGCGAGGGAAATGATTCAAAATCGTCGAAAATCACTTTATTTCACTAGTCGGATAATATATTTTATGTAACGTAGGAAATAAAATGCACTTTCAGACCAGAAAAGTGGTAAATAAAGTGCACATTATTTCAACAGTTACATAAAAACATTTTAAATGGATTTTCATAAGTAAATGATTTTTAAAAAACCATCAAGAAAAAATTTTTGAACAAAATTTTCAAAATCACCTCATTTGACCATGACTTTAAAAATTTATTTTGGAGAAGACTTTTTTCAACTTCTTCTAAAAGACGACTTAAAAAAAAAATAAAACAAAAAAATTTGAAAAAATCATAAATAATCAAAATTATACAAAGCTTGATTCTATAAAATCTTTTGAACAGAATTTCAAAAAAGAGAAAGATAGGATTCTTCACAATGATTTTTTCAAAAAAAAAACACTATAGGTAGGTAGGCCTACCTAATTTCAAGAAAACGGTTTTCAAATAAATTTCAAAGAATCGATTTTGAAAAAAAAAAAAACTGTCTCTTTACAAAATTTCATATTTCTAGGTAAAAAAAAAATTAAAAATGGACTCCAAAGAAAATTTATTAAAATTAAAAAAATACCTAATTTGTATGTAAATAGTTTTTTTGAAAAATTCAGATGAAAAATTAAAAACTCATCAAATAAATTTCAAAATTTTTTGATAAAATCACGAATAAATTATAATTTATAAACTTTAATCGAATTACGGCATTTATCGATTTTACAAGATTTTTTTTACCTTTTCTTCATCATGTTTAAAAAAAAACACTCTCATCGTCGTCAAACACCAAATCCTCGAATCCATTCAACTCTTGCACCCTTCGACATAAAAAAATGGACGTGCGTCAGTACGTGGGTTGGTTGTGAGCCATTGCTGTGAATAGGCACGATCAACGACCCCCTGCGCTATCGTAAAACGTCTGCTGAGCCCGTCGTCAAGCGTCAATCGACACCATACCCAAAATAAATTTAATAAATAAGTATACGAGAATATACTTGAGTAGTTTTCAACGACCAAGTACTACATTCACCACTCCCTCGGCGAACCGCACTAATTACTTTGTTGTTGCGAGGAGATGAAAAAATATGTCGTTTACAATCGCCTAATATGGACAGATGATACACCTTTCAATGGCGAAAAATGACACGTTAATTCGAAGAGGAAACTATGGCGAAAAAGACTACCCTATACCATACTGGGAAAAGGGATGATCTCGATTAGATCCAGTATTACAAAAATACGCTATTTATGATACTAAACGATATAATACGAGGTACCTACGACTACGTGCCCTTTCTTCCTCGTCTGCTTACCCCTAACTTTTTATTCATCGTCGTCGATGATCGTCATCCTGCTGTTCCTCTCCCTCTCTCTCTCTCTTGTTCACACAAAAAAGCGAGTAAAAATACCGTTTATTACACAATCTACCGTGTCTCCTCCCTAACCAGTAGTATCTAATAGTTATCGAATAGACAAAAGCACACCACCATTCCACCCTGGGCCCTTTGTCGTCATCGTCATTAAAAAAAGATATCGTGTTATCAGCTGACATTTGAGGTTCATCGTGTCTATGTCGTCATCATTAGCAGTGCGTATGTGTATTTTTCAAACCATCGAAAGTAATACATGTCGTTGTTCGTTACCAGCCCTGCGTAATCCTTTTATTGTTGTTTTTTTTTTCAACCGAGGTGAGCTTTAACAGACCAAATCAAAAACCGTGTATTAAAAAATCACACGTGTATTCCAATTAAGCCCTACTTCGATTTCGTACCCTGCTTATACTTTGTAACCGATCTCACACAGCTATGAATTGACGAGTGGGGAAAAAAATGAGGGGAAGTGTAAATTTAACGTACAAATTACAATAAATACGACTCTGGTACTTGTACCTCGTTACAGCCATTTACCTGCACAAAAAATAGGTACACAAAATCAACAGGGGACAAAAAAGGTGATGGTTGCGACTGCGAGTCGCGAATACAGTCAAATGAATCAATATTAAGGTCTCGCACTCATGGAACCCTAATCCGATCAATAATAAATACTCGTATATCGACTCTGTATGAAAAATCCGCGAACATAACGTTGCTCAAATTACCCTACTATCGTTTTAAATGACAAGGCAATTACGTCTAATAACGTTGTTCGGTAGAACCGATATCGTCAAGGAGGAGGTTGCCTCTTCCATCGTCCAAACCCTCCTTTTCACGAATCAGCGTAATTTGAATGCTTTCACAAGTATGGGCATATGATATTAATAACGGTCAACACGGCATTGTGGTGGAACTGGTGGATAAATAACTCATTAATCGTATTTTTAACCCTTCACCTTGCGATTATCATTTTCTTCCGAGAAATCGATCAACTGTGGCGGCTCGTTTTTCAACAAATAGTCATATTTAGGCAGTGTGGAAATTTTATTGCGCCTGATTTACATAGAATTGATTTTAAGGATAATTCATTCATTGATTCGAATCGTTTGCGAACGATTTTTCCGTCAAAGATACAACGTTTTTTAAAACGAGTTATATTACCAACATCATCTTACAGAAAAACAGTCGCGAATGATTCATTTGAAAAGGAATCGATAAATTAGGAAAAATGTAGTTCGCGAACGATTGAATAGATCCATTCAAAGAGCCATTCTCGACTAAAATATTCGCTAAAGTGGTTCAAGAACGACTTCCAAGATACAGTCCGAATCATTCGAATCGTTCGCGAACGATTTTTCAAACTTTGAAAAAATTTTTAATGAGTTATTTCAGAGCAATCGTTCATTATAAAAAGACGTTCACAAACGATTCATTTAAAACGAGAATCAGTTATTCATGAAAAATATCGTTCGCCAATGATTCTTTGAACTTGAGTACTAATTTTTTCCAGCTAGTAATTTGAGAATAATCGTTTTAACAACACGTTCGCGAACGATTCGTTCAGAGAAATCGGAGATTTGCCAAAAACATTGTTTACAAAAAGACTGCCTGTACTGACAGGAATGGTGAACTTTGTCGCCAATCACTTCGAAATGAAATCTGAATCATTCGAATCGCTCACGAACGATTAATTTAAAAATCAAGATTCACTATTTTTTTCCGCAAGTCATTTATTTCATTTCAAAAAAATTTCTCAATGAATCATGGGAGTCATTTTAGTAAGACGTTTGCGAATGGTTCGTTCAAAAAAGTAACAACGATTCACGAAAAATATTGTTGCAAACGACATGTACCTTTTTTCTCTCTCTTTCAAGGATTCATTTCCGATTGACTAGACTAAAACCTGATTCATTCGAATCGTTTGCAAACGACAAATTCAAAAAAAAAAGTGAGATTCGTCTTTTCTTTTCTCCGGTAGTGAATTTTTAAGGGGCTATTTATACTCGATAAGTCGTTCGTGAACGACTTTCAACTCGAGTCCAAGTATAACAATTCCAGAATCAAGATTTTTTTTTTGTATGTAATCAATTTTTCAGTAAACATTTTCATTTATTCTAGTTCGCGAACGACTCGTTCAAACAAAAATGAACGACTCTCGTAAAAAATATCATTCGCAAACCATTGATTCGCATTTTACACCTGAAACTAGATCCTTTTAAGTAATGAAGTTCGTCGATGATTCATTTAGCAAAAAATGTACGCCGTTCGCGAATGATTCGTTCAAACAAAAATCAACCACTAGTGAAAAATATCGTTCGCAAACAATCGATTTAATTTTTCCAAAAAATAACCCTCGACTAAAAAATTTGGTAAAGTCGTTCACGAACGACTTCTAGTTAGGATATAAATCATTCCAATCGTTCGCGAACGATATTTCACGAAATTCAATTTTTTTTCTCTAGATGTAACATTTTGGAGAATTATTTCCATTAAATTTAAAAAGTCGTTCGTGAACGAATCAAATTCTCTAAAAATGGGCAACCTCGTTCAAGAATCGATTGTACGCGAATGATAATTTACAAAATTCAATTTTTTTCTCTAGATGTAACTTTTGGGGTATTTACTTGTATTAAATCTAAAACGTCGTTCGTGAACGAATCAAATTCTTTACAAATGGGCATTCTCGTTCAAGAATCGATCGTACGCGAATGATAATTCACAAAACTCAATTTTTTTCTCTAGATGTAACTTTTTGTTGAATTACTTGCACCTATATTTTAAATCTAAACAGTTGTTCGTGAACGAATCAAATTCTTTACAAATGGGCAATTTCGTTCAAGAATCGATCGTACGCGAATGATTATTCACAAAATAAAATTTTCTCTAGATGTACGTTTTTGAGAATTCACGTGTATTGTAGTTGAAAAAGTCGTTCGCAAACGAATCAAATTCTTTAAGGATGGGCAATTTCGTTCACAAATTATTTTAAAGAATAATTTCCATGCATTTTGCTCCTGAATCTGGATATTTCCAAGCAACCACGTTTGTCGATGATTTGTTCATCGTTCGCGAACGATTCGAATTATAGAACGACTCTTCAATAAAATATTCGGTTTTGAATGAATATCAACTCGTGAAAAATATCTTATTAATGGTCATCTAATCGTATCTGTATCAATTTCCAAGTCACAAGAATCGGAAAAAGGTAGCAGAAGTTCTCAAATTATCAGTACACAAGATATGATACATGTGAATGTAACCAACACCTTTCGATAAACCACACAAGTGGGTACTCTACCACCAAGTACCTACACTCGGTATTAAATCATTCTCGAGTAACTAAGACATTACGCGACCACTTGATACCTTTCTCTCTCTCTATCTCTCGTATCGCCTAATAAATAAAAATACTCTCAATTTCGTCGGTTCACGGTACAGTTACCCGTTTCAAAACCCCGGCTCGGCCTCCACCGCCTTGGTTCGTGCGCGTTCCGCAGCGGTTTTTTTACTTTTTTGGTATGTCCAACGATGCTTCATGAAAATAAACGCGGACAACGCAAGAAGCCATAGACAATTACACATTTCGGGTGATTCTTTAATAAGAAAAAAAATTCCACATATACGATTCATCATGCTTCACCATCCACAACCGTATCCCCTTTTCCTCTCGCTTTCGAGTCAGAATGGGGGAAAAAATTACATAAAGTACGCGTCGCGTCGCATTATCATGCCCGCTCGAATAAAACAATAATCAAAAAAATTATTGTATTACACGTCCTAGTACAAAAGGATACCGGCGAAACTAGTTTTATCCGGGCAACTAGTTTTGAAAAAAAATCTTTCGACGATGACGACCACGACTACATCTTCAATTCAAGTTACTACACTCGCACGTATACTTAAGAGTATTGTGCTTGTGTACGTGTGTGTCGTGTTGGCTCGCTGCTTCCTCTCTTACTAAACATACAAATAATAAACGTATAATACGAGACTGGCCACCTCTGGACAAGCTGCACATTGAACACTTATTATACGTAACAAAAATACAGTACACCGAGGATGCTGCGACGAACATATTCCGACCCAAAGAGAAAATAGAAACGAGTTTTCCTCCTCTTCTCTCCAATCGTACGAGTATTTTTCTCGAGCTTTTCGAGCCGGTTCATTGGCTGCAGCTATCACACCGCACCGGCTGCTCGTTTGGTTCGATACTTCGAACTGAGCTTTTATATTCTCTCTTTTATAAGAAGGAATTTAATAAGGAGGCCATTTGTGTCATTTTCTCGCCCTTCGTCCTTTCACTCCGCCGCCGTCAGTCTTATCCTTAAAGCTTGTACGAAATTTGATTTCGTTTTGTTCATTTTTTGCTGCGCTCTCCTCTTTTTCTGGCTAGGGTATACACATATGTAGATGTAACCGTGTCATCGTCGTATAATATCGTCCATGATAAAACGTACGTGTGGCAAGATAATGGGACAGGCGGCTTCGACGACGATGACGACACATGCGACGAGCGACCGGCTGCCCTAATCTTTTTATCTTCCATTTAACAATGTACATATAGTATCAATAATGCGTGCTGTGCAATATACACAGCACCAGTCACACAACTGGAGCTAGTTTTGATCGCCCTAATTTTTTACTCCGCGTGTTTGTCCATGTTTTTATTCGCTTATGATTTTTTATTTTCAGTATTAAAATTTGACTAACGAGCCACCGAGTACGAATTCCACGCACGTATAAAATGGAAATGGAGATGTGGTGTCAATGATGATGATGATAATGATGATGATGATGATGTACCATAAAATAGACTCTAATCACAGGCGATTTAATTCCCCTCTCACTCTCCGATCATCGCTGGTACTCGATACCTCTTTTCTCAGCTCTAAATGACCATAGCTGTGTGAAGCTGTACGCGTTCGATCAACCGTGGCCATGCGGTCTGTAGTGAAAAACAACTCGCTTCTTCGAGAAAATCTCGACCACTTGGGTAGCACCAACAGCACCAGCACCAGCACTAGCCATCCTCTTACTACTCCATCATCGCACCAGTGCCAGTGGAAGACGCACATTACACACCTTGGTATTATACTATATCGTCTTCGTGTGCCTCTCGTTCTCTGTGTTCTTCGAATCGAAGCGGCCGGTCACCTTGAATAATGAAAAAAATTCGACGACTGAGAACGATAACCTTTCTCTCTGCCATACACGACTTCTGATCCGCTGCTCGTAGGTGACTTTTCGCATATTATGGCCAAATTCGTTATCCCATTTTGCGCATTCTATTCGTGGAGTACGTGACGAGGTGTAGGGACACGTGGGATGTTCGATGGGAATTTTTTCACACAAAGCATGACTTTTGCAGGATTGCATTTCCACTCGTCTCATTTCCTCGCTTTCAACAAGTATCAGAACCGAATATTTGATGCCAGACAATGCAAAAAAAATTGCAAAAAATTGCAAAAAAATAAAAAGTGAAAAAAATGGATTCGAGAAAAAATTATGGATTTAAAAAATTTTAAACCTAAAAAAATTATAATTGAAAAGCAAAAAAAAATTAAAATGACCTATTTGTGAAAAAATAAAAATAAAAGCTGAAAAAAAAAATAATTGAAAAAATTGACAACAAATTAAGAATAGTTTAGTGTAATTTTTTCGGAACATCGAGGGGAGGGGGTTAAAAATTGAAAAAAATAAAAAATAAAAAAATATTAAAAAAAATTAAATTGAAAAGAATAAAAATTCAAATTTACATATAATTTTTAAAAAATAATTTAAAAAATTGTACTATCGGAAAAGATTCAAAATTAAAAAAATTGTAAAACATTCGTAATCAAATTTAAATTTAAATTGGAAAAGAATTGAATTGAAAAAATTGACAAAAATACATACTTATATGTATCTAGAGTGGGGATGAGAAAAAAAATGAAAAATTGGCCATTCAGGAAGCATTTTGAAAGAACCGATAAAAAACTCAAGATTGAAAATTTAACAATTGAAAAAATTTGCGACAAAGAATTGGCGGGAGTGGAGGGAGAGTAATCGAAAATTGAAAAAAATGAAAAATTAATTATTGAAAACTTAGAAGTATTCAAAAATGACAAAAATTCAATTTTAAAAGAATTGAAAATAAATTTTAAAAATGCTCATCTAAAAATAGAGGATGAGGAAGTGAAACCCCCCAGAAGAACTGAGCATTGAAAAGAGTGGGGGAAAAACAAAAAATGGCTAAAAATGAACTAAAATGACTAAAAAAGAACTGAGATAATTCTCTTCTCACCTCACGAGTCTTAAAACCTCCACGCTATCCAACGACCACCTTACTCATCTACTCGATAATTTATCCACCATTCGGTTACCTAATCTATAAATCATAGACTCGCCGAAAGACCACATATTGTAAACACTCGTCGACCGGTAATTCGACACGTGCTGCCGAAGTATCGTAACAAGACACCGGATAACACCCTTCTCTCACCCTACTGCCTAATGTGCTACTCTTGCTGCTGTTGAAAAAAAAACCACATCACACAGACTACTTAGCCAAACACCGCGATCCGATATTTTAACGAAAATACGCGAACAATCGATAAAATAAAAGCTGACAGTAATATTTCAACCAAAAAAAAAAAAAAAAACCAACTCGAGGAACTTAATTCTGAGAAAAATCGCATTCTAATGTTAATCTGCTCAACAGACGAGGAACAGCAAGAAGGGGGTAATAACTGAAGCGGAAACTTAGTACGCAGTTCTTTTTAAACGATATGAAAGAAGAAAAAAAACACGACGACGACAACGACGTTGTTTTCATTAGCGTAATTCCTTCTCAAGTGGGTATACACACTCGTATCTATACTTATACATTAACACGTAGGCATTACGCGTACAAATGACTGCTGGAAGAACGACCTGGTCGAGGAGAGGGGAGGAGGGGAGAGAAAATGAGGGTCTGCGTATACCATATTTAATAAGTTGGGTACATTTTGAAGAAAATTACAAGCAACGATATTATACGTTTAAGAGAGCTACTTGCCTTCTTTTCGTAACGAGTTAATCGTTAAGGCGTTCCTAACCTATACGATTATGTTCCCCTCACCCCAGCACTTTTGGCGTGGAAAAATTCAAATGGTTTCTAACGATACCCTCTCACTCGAGTAGATCTTGATAGAGAAAAATGATAAAATTAATTGAACTTAGGTAGGTAATAGACTACATTTTACTCATCCGTGTGTTCGATCACTTTCAAAGGTTCATACCACCTGCAATATTAAATTTTGCCTAACTTCGATATTTAAGGCGCTATTCACTACTGAAGGTTAATTAATGCAATTGACAACCACTGAACGAGTTTCAAAGCATATCGAATTGAAAATTCAATTATTCATTAATCAAATAGCCGTAGATTGGGAATCACTGAACCAGTTTGAAATCACAGTAAATCAGAAAACGTCATTTTTGATACTTGAGAACTTTTGTTTGACTTTTTTTTATTTTTCAAATTAACAATTTTTCAATAATGAACGGGCAAATTTGGAACCACTGAACCAGTTTCAAAGCACACGGATATACAACCAAGAAAACGAATTTTCAACACTTGACAACTCTTTTTTTCGAAACCTTTTTCTAAATGAGCAATTTTTCAGTAATTAATTAGACATAGATTGGGAACCACTGAACCAGTTTCAAAACACATTGAGACTGGACAAAAAAAAATTGACAACTTTGGTTTGAAACTAAGTATTTTCCAAATGAGCCAATTTTCAGTATTTTGGACATAGATTGGAAACCACTGGACCAGTTTCAAAATACACGAAACGAAAATTTCAATTTTCAGTGCTTCACAACTTGTTTGAAACCACACTTTTGAACATTAAATTTTCCAGAAAATGAGTGAGCCTCGAGTTGGAGCCACTGAACCGGTTTAAAACAATTCAGGGTGTCCCAAAATTGCTCCATAAACATACTTATGATGCCTACTTCAATTCTGAAGGGGCGGTTATTGGAAAAAAATTCAAATTCCATCATGACAATACATCAAACAGCAAAAATGTCTCGAGAGAGGGAAAAAGTCGAGTGAAAAGTTGGCCTACCGGTGAAAATGAAGGCAATTCCAGAGCTTTAAAAATTGATTACCGAGGTTCAGAGGTCTACAGCGCGTTCAAGCCTTCATTTTCAAAGAAAGACAAATTTTTCAAATAACTTTTCTGTCCTTCGTCTGTAAAATTTAGGAAGACAATACTTTCGGCAAGAATTTCTTGTTGCTATAACTCCTTCAATATCAAAGATAGACATCCCAGTGTAATCTATCTCTATTTTGAAGAGGCAGTGTTTTCAAAAAATTCAAAATTTCGTCGATACAAATTAATGAAACAGGTGTAACCTTTCGAGAGGAGCAAAAGCAGTTATGTTGAAAATTTGTCTATCTTTGAAAATGAAGGCGCTACGAAGCTTTGAACTTCGAAAATACTGATTTTCAATGCTTTATAACGCCTTTATTTTCACAGATAGGCAAATAACCTTTTTTTAATATCATAAAGTTACACCGGCTTCACATATTTTTTAAACAAAATTTTTCAATAATAATGTCTCAAAAATGCACCGTAATAATAAACATAGGCAATACTTTTGACAGAAAATTCTTGTTGCCATAACTCCTTCAATTTCAAAGATAGGCATCCCATTGTAATAATAACATTTCTTGCGTTTTCAAAGTACTACACACCGGCGCGGTTGAAAATTTTTTTCGAATGCAGTGTTGCCAACTATTTTTCTGGGAATATATCAAATTTTCAAAACTACCTAGCGCCTTCATTTTTCGAGATAGGCAACTTATCATGAAATGTTTTTTGTTTGTCTGCTCGAGTTGCATCTATGATGAGATTATTGCATACGCTTCTTCAACACCCTGAATGTATGCGTTGATTTTTTCACCTTTCACAAGTCGATAGAGCCTTCAATTCGCAACATAGGCAAAATTTGCACATAACCTTTTTTGTCGCACCCGATGAAAGGAACAAATTTGCGTTATATGACACTGCCTATCTCTGATAATTACGGTGATATTGCCTTCTGAGAAATTTATTTCACCTTCAGTATAAAACAAGCGAGGTCCAGAAGACTTGGCAAGAGGGCTCCCTTGATTTCTTCACTACTTTCAGTGTTGTTGAGAAGTAGATTTTATAGGGAAAATCGAGAACAAATTGAAAAAAAAAATTCAAATGAATAAAGAAATAAAGAAAGGTTAAAACAGAAAGATGGAACGTCACAGCGAGAATTGAGAACAAATTAGAACAAATTAAAGAAAAACCAAATAAATGAACGAACAAAAAAAAACAACATATTATTACCTATGAATTGAATATTGAATATCTAAACAAAGGTGAAAACAGAGAGCTCTTTAATGTTCTGACAGAAAGAAAAATCGAGAACAAAATCGAAAAAATCGTAAAGTTTTTCCATCATCAAATTCAATTCATTATTATTTTATATCAAATTAATATAATTAATAATTATTATCCTGATCCTAATCACATTTTGAAATGGGATATTTGAGAAATGCTTTCAAGTTTCATCGTAAGTTCATCATTCTAAAACTAGATTCTTAGAAAAGCTGTTTTGATTGTGAATTATAATTTTGAAAAAAAAAATGTAAAAAAATAATTCACTTTACACTACACTAGATAGCGCTGTTGTTGAATTAGTATTTTTGATCTGTGGCGTGGTTAGAATAAAGAGAAAAGAAAATCTTGGTGATTTTAATAGGGCTACCCTAAAAATATGTAAAATATGCACGCCAGGTGATATTTTCAAAGGTCGATAGCGCCTTCAAAATCGAATTTAGGCAAAATTCGCAAATAGACTTTTTTTTAGATCTCACTCAGGTGAACAAAAAAAGTCCTGTGGAAATTTGGCCTAGCTCTCGTGCCCCAGGATTAATCACATTTAAAATATTTCTTCGCCAGTTTTAAGCTAATTTTACGAAATTAAATCGTACCTATGACCTACTTCGCTGCTATAAATTTACCCACGATACAATTTACGACCGT
Organism: Trionymus perrisii; assembly: GCA_900050545.1. NCBI lineage: Eukaryota > Metazoa > Arthropoda > Insecta > Hemiptera > Pseudococcidae > Trionymus > Trionymus perrisii. Next base: position 5,993 of record FIZV01006595.1, on the reverse strand, counting down.
TACGAATTTTTAGCTTTTCTTAAACTGTGTTTTGCTTCGTTTAAATCAAATTTTGTGCCATTTCACTTCGTACAGTTCAAGAAAATTAGAGAAAAAAAACAACCAACCATTGCAAATACATTTGAAGAATCCATCCATACACCAAAGGGGACCGATTAGTAGAACAAATCGCGTTAAAAATCCGCAAAAGTGCTCTCAGCTCTCGTTCCTTTCTTCCTTATACTATTTTTTTTTATTATCCTTCGAACAAAATACTATAAACGTCGATAAATACTAATTCCACTTTATGGAAAGGAAGAAAAAAAGGGCAGAACAGGGAAAGAAATACCCGTCAAATCGTATTCGACGCGTTTAACGAAGCGCTTTACAATCGAACAAAAAAAAAGGAAAAAGGAAAAGAAACACGAAAAAGAAATAACGCTTTATATTGACGCGGTTATACGCACAGGCACATACAAACACACACATGCAAGATATTAGAAAAGATCACGAGGCGAATAAGAGGGGTAAATAGAAAAAGCAAAGAAAATCCATTTCCTTTATCAACTCTCGACACGATTACTGTGTGTGCTGCGAGAAACAGGCCGAATAAACGAGTAGGAAAAAAAAAGTCCGGCGAAGAAAAAAAAAATGCTCCGTCTCAGTCTCGTTCGTCGCAAAAACTCCGCTCTTTACAATTACCCCTCGTCAATTCGAGTCCATTTTTTCTCTCTTGGTATTATTTTCGAATTAAATAACCTATTTATCCGAGTAGCTATATTTTTCTGCCAGATTCATTCTCTCTCTCTCTCTTGAGTACGTACTTTAATTCTACGTACACGTAGTTTAAAGTATGTAATGTACGTATAATGCCATTGTAGACCCTTCTGACTTCTTCCAGTTCTCTTTTCGCACAGCTACGTTTAAAAAAAAATACCTCCTCGTGGAACAGTCCGGATGGTGTTCTCAGTGGTACCTTCTCCTTTAGGAGCTCGAATTCTTTCCTTTAGTTATTCATCATCAGAAGGTTAATTACGAGCATATTTCGCTGCATATCCGACGAGTGCTAATTCGAAGAACAACTCGAGTCGACGACTGGTTCGAGTACGTACAATGTGGAAATCTGCGCCAGGCGCAAAACATGGTTCAATTTTTTTCATCTTTTCATTGTTTTTATTGATACGACGCCACTGCAATGGTCGCTGCGGTCGAACTGCTCGTGCTGCTTTCAACGGTGCACAAAAGCCGACACCGAGAAATATGACAGAAGAGTAAAGAGCCACCACACAGCCAGGCGGAAGGTATTTCAAACAGAAAAGAGCCGCGCGGCTTAACTCGAGTAAAAAAAAAGAGGCTTTTCAGCGGATTACCCAGGCATAATACATGAAAAGAAAACCAGCACCGAAGCAGCAGCGACGACGACGACTCGTTTAGCGTCGTGTTTTTCTTGCTGCTTTTTTCCTACGTCCCTTACCTCTGCTCGCCTTCTTTCCTTTTTATTCGCTTTTTCGTTTGAGCATTTTGTACGTGTAGCGATTCGTCGACAGAGGGAATAATTTACTTAAAAGTCGTCAAGTTTTTAATTTTTATTATGTATTATGTACAAGACGAAGGCAGAGGGAAAACCACCGAGAGAAAAGAACACCGGCGAGAATCTTTTTTAATGTGCGTCGATCCGAGAGCAAAGAGAAAGAGAGAGCTTCGATATAGCATTTTTTATGTTTCTACTTTTATTCTCTCACTCTTTCTACTTTATAAACTTCTTCTTCTTCTTCTTCTTCTTCTATGTAATATTCTATCGTCTATTCTTTTTAAATTGCGCGTACTTCAGTCGACGAGTCGAGTGCAAAAAGAAATGGCGATGACTGGGTGCTTGCCTTTTTTTTCCCAGTTCTACATGCGAGGAGCTATAAGGACGTGTTTGGCGGTGGGGAAAATGCCAGTGGGTTTTTTCTTGTTGTATTGAGGAGAGGGAATATTCAGACAGAATATAAAAATCGCGTCATCTGGATTAAATATCGACTGTATAAAAGTAGGCATTTGTAGCAGTGGCGATCTTGAGAGGAAAAATGTAAGGAAATGATCCATTACAGTGTTACTTTTTCAAAAGGGCGAGAGTGGTGTTTTATAAAATGAATTGAAAATTCAAGTACCATTTTTTTTAAATTCAAGGATTAGAATTTCTTTAAAATTCAGAGTAAAATTTTTCACATTTAAAAAAATTATTGAATTGTAAAAATTGCAAAATTTTCAAAAATGATCAAATTTCCCCAAAATCGTTGAATTTTTTCAATTTTTAAAAATGGCAAAACTTTCCAAAATTGTCAAATTTTCCAAAATTTGTTAAATTCTGAAAAACTGTCAAATTTTCAAACATTGACAAATTATCCAAAATTGGCAACTTTTTAAAAATTTACAAATATTTCAAAATTGATAAATTTTCAAAAATAACAAATTTTCAAAAATAACAAATTTTCCCAAACTGACAAATTTTCAGAAATTGACAAATTTTTCAAAATCGTTGAATATTCTAAAATTATCGAATTCACAAAAATTAGTGATTTTTCAAAAATGGCGGAATTTTCAAAAATCATTACCTTTTCGAAAATTGTTAAATTTTCAAAAATGGCAAAACTTTCCAAAATTGTAAAATTTTCCAAAAATGTAAAATTTTCCAAAATTGTCAAATTCCCAAAAATTGACAAATTATCCAAAATTGGCAACTTTTTAAAAATTTACAAATATTCCCAAATTGACAAATTTTCAAAACTAACAAATTTTCCAAAAAAAATTTCTGAAATTGACAAATTTTCCAAAATTGTTGAATTTTCTAAAATTATCTAATTCACAAAAATTAGGTGATTTTTCAAAAATTGCGGAATTTTCAAAAATTGTTACCATTTTGGAAATTGTTGAATTTTTAAATAGCAAAACTTTCCAAAAGTGTTTAATTCTCAAAAATAAAATTGTCAAATTCCCAAAAATTGACAAATTTTCAAACATTGACAAATTTTCAAAAATTGGCCACTTTTTAAAAATTTACAAATATTTCCAAATTGACAAATTTTCAAAACTAACAAATTTTACAAAACTGACGAATTTTCTTAAATTGATAAATTAAAAAAAATTTTAATGATCCAATAATTTTTCGAAAACTTTTTCTTCTCAATTTCTAATTTTTTAATTTTTCAAACGTTCAAATTTTTCAAGTTTTTCTAAAAATTTCTGTTTATAAATCATACTTATCTACAATTAATCACATGCGAAAACTCAACCCACGGAGCATAAAAGTCTGAATCAATGCGCAAAATCTTTTTAAGATGTTGCAGAATTTTTGAACCACTTTTACAGGTTTCAAATTTTTATTTTTTATTACCACTTCATAAAAGTTTAATTTCTTTGAAAATTTGTACGGAAGTCGGACTTCCATGACTTCCCTATCAAATACGCCACTGATTTGTAGGACCTTCAACAAGATTTTTTAATAGTGAAAAATTTTCCTAATTTAAAGATTTGTTAAATTTGAAAAAATTCCCAAATTTTTAAAATTATAAAAAATAATTAAAGGTGGAAAATTATCGAATTTTAAATTCTTATTTAATTTTTTGAAATGTCCAACAAATTTTAAATTTATCTAAATTTAAAAGAAATACTTTTAAAAAATTGATTCAACTGCAAAAATTCATTAAAATTTAAATTACCAAATTTTAAAGGTGAATGAGATTTTAAAAATTCACCAAACTTTAAAAATTGATCGAATGTAAAAAATTGTTTTAAAAAAAGAATCACCATAATTTCACTTTTTATCAAATCTTGAAAATTTTTCAAATTTCCAATTTTACCAAATTTTAAAAAACATAGAAAATTGAGGAACTGTATCAAACTTTAAAATTTGATCTAATTTCAAACGTTTATCAAAAATTTTTAATATTGTCAAATTCTTAAATTTTTTGCAAATTTTAAAAATATGAGGATTTAATCTCATAATAAAAAAAAAATTACCGAATTTTAATGATATAAAATACAATTCATACATTAATTCAATTTCCAAATTTCTTAAACGTCACATACTGACCAAATTTCAAAAACTCATTAAAATTTAAAGAAAGCAAAAATTCTCATTTTTATCAAGCTTTCCAAACTTTTGAAAATTATTAAAATTTATCAAAACTCAAAACTATTAAATTTGAAAAATTCATTAAAGCTTAGAAAAAATTAAAAATCCTAATTATTAAATTTTAGGAAAAATGCAAATTATTAAAAATTTTCCTACTTTAAAATTGATCAGGAAAATTTTTATTTTGGCCAAATTTTGTAATTTTTCCAAAATCCAAAAATTTACTAAATTTCAAAATAATTATATCAAATTTAAATTTTTTTCCAAATTGATCAAATTTCAAAAATTCATAAATCCAAAATAATGTTCTATTTTTACCAAATTGAAAACTTTTCTCAATTTTAAACCTATACTTGATTTTAAAAATTTACTGAATATTTAAAAATCTAGAAATTTATCAAAATTAACAAAACTCCAATTTTTGTCAAATTCAAAATTTGCGAATTGGATTTTTTTTCTTCAAAATTTAAAATGCATTCTCAGTCAGAAATCAGAAATGAATTAATCCATACGACATTTAGAGCCAGAAAACACCAAATATGCCATTTAAAGCAGGACATCTACGTTCATTTCAAACTTTGAAAATTCCCTACCTTCATAAATAGAACAAATTCATTTGAATTTTCAAATTTCAATGCATGGAGGAGTCAGAAAATTAGTAATAGTATTATGATTACGAGAAATATCAATAAAAAAGGTGGAAAACACGTGCTATATAAAATCACAAACTAACAAAACAACAAGCAACCGATTAAAAATTAATTACTGCCATAAAGTGCCTGAGAAACCCAAAATTAATCGAAAAACATAGTTTATAGGTCTTGATCCTTCGAAATAAAGGTTCAGTGGAGGTACTGTTTTGTGCCAAAATTGGAAAATGACGGTTTTATGCCGATTTTGGTTCAGGTTCCGGTTCAGGGTTTAGCGTTCTGTCGTAAATATTTATTTCTCATTTGCAATACTCGTCGTCATCGTCCTCCTAAAGTAATAACATCTTATCACGCGATGGGAATGCGTCCTCGCGCAAATTCCAAGCGAGTTTTCATTTTTCGAATTTTTCTACGTCGAATATCGTCGTACGTTCGATTCATTTCCGCTTTCTTTACACTTTTTTTGGGGGGAAAAATTACAAGAATGAAAAATATTTTGTCGTTAAATTTTTTATATTATCGTTTATTCGTTATATTTCTGTAACACGTAAAAACCACGCGACGTATGTACGATTAATAGAAAAATAAAATGCGACCAATTTTGCAGCATTTTTCCCCCTTTATTGGTATTTTTTTTTTAATTTTGCAAACAAAAAAATCCCTCCCTTTTTTAAAGTAAATTTTCGATTGAAAATTTTGAAATGAAAAATATTCGAATTTTATTTAAATTTAATCAATTTTCAAAAATTACGCCTGGCATTATTTGAAAAAGTGAACTGTAATCAAATATAACATACAAGGTGTCCTAAAAATAATCGTCAGGGTCAATGACACTTCAAATTGAATAAAAACACCGAAAGTCGAGATAATTTGATGTATTGGAAGCTTCAGATATTGCAGGGGATATTTTCTGACCTATCTACCAACATACAGGATGTCCTGAAAAGATCATAAAACCTATTTCTTTGAATGATGATCAAATCAATCAAAAAAAGGATGAATAAATTTTGGCCAAAAAAGATAATATCATTTTCCTTTGATGAAATCGAAAATCATTTTTTTCTACCATACTTGTGATTTAGAGAAATTTTTTCAAAAAAAAAAATCTGATAAAAACAATTTTGAGATGTTTTTTAGAGCGGAATTTGACAGATTTTTGGAAGATTTTTACAAAAAAAAAAAAATCAACAGCCACGTTTTCTATAATTATTATTTTTTTGAAATAAAAAATTTCTTGGATGTATTTT
>FIZV01006537.1:0-14536 GCA_900050545.1 Trionymus perrisii | reverse complement strand
AAAAAAATGGAACATTACGTTTACAGCGTAGTAGTAATTTTTCTAAAAAAAAAAAAAAAAAAAAAGTCGAAAAATTCAGGTTAAAGGGGCAGGGAAATTTTTCTAGTAAATTGGGAAGTTCGAACGCGATAGAACAGTTCAGAATTTCGAACCCCTTCGATTCGGATCGAAGCCCTCCTCCGAGCATAGGATGAAAGTAGCCGAGGGCCATGAAATTTCAAGAAATGAAAACGAGTGGAGGGGAGGGGTACGAAGCTAGATCTGATCTACCTTTTCGTTTCTTTGTTGTGCTCCTGAAAATTACCTTTATTGCCTATTTTAAGAGTGGTGGAAAGAGCAGCGTCAGTTCTGTCATCCCGACGACCATCATCGCCGTAGATGCTGTCGGCCAGTGCCAGTTTTTTACCACTACCACCACCACTACCGCCGCGGTGACGTTGACCGCCGCCGCCGCGCCCTTCATCGGCATCAGCATCAACGTCATCGTCGCCGATGGCCGTTAAAAAATGCGTAGTCGGACAAGAGGCCGGGTACTGGTCTTGCTGATGAGTACGTATGTGCTGATTAAGGATGGCTTTCTGACGGAACCTCTTTCCACACTCAGCGCACACATACGGCTTCTCACCCGAGTGAATTCGCATATGCTGGTTCAGTATGGCCCGCTGTCTGAACGTCCGGTCGCAGTACAGACACGCGAACGGTTTCTCGTTCGCATGTATGCGTATATGCTGCGTAAGATGGCTTTGTTGCCGGAACCGTTTGCCGCAATCCGCACAAGCGAACGGTCTGCTATCGGTATGTATACGTTCGTGCTGCAGTAAGGTGGACTTCTGGCGGAAATCTTTACCGCAAGACAGACATTTAAACATTCTGGAATCGTTAGTACCACCGCCGCCGCCGCTACCACCGGCCGAACTTTTATGATGTTTACCTAGACCGCTGCCGGCGCCGCCGCCACCGCCACCACCGCCTCCGTTCTGATGGCTCAACAACTCCGGCGGTATGTTGGGGAAATCGCCGGACACCTCGGCTGGATTCAAAGGCGTCAACATTACGCCTGGTTGCTTCAAGTACGACATAAAACTGCCCGGACTCAGCACGTGGTTTCGAGAATAGTACGACGACATGTCGCAGTGGGCCGCGTTGCGTTCGGAACCGTCGCTACCGTGCGTATCAGGCGAGTTCGTCGATGTCTGTTGGGAGGCCAATGGGTCGTCGTCACCGCCTGCAATTTTTCGTACCATAGTTTTACTCGCAATGTTCTCCAAACACTTTTTTTTCTCCTTATTTGTACGTAGATAGAGAGGTACATAATATGAAAATACATAAGAATAGGTACGTTTTACGTTACTACGTTACGTACGTAATTTTACCCTCAACGCTCAATTTTATCCCTCAAAAGGCTGATTAGAATTTTTCATCTAGTGAGATACATTTTTCACAAAACTTTTCAAGAAGACAAATTTTTCCAAAATAAATTTTTTTAAAACAATTTCTTTCAAAACTTGCTATTGCCAAGAAGTTCTCTTAAAAAAAAAAAAAAAAAAAAAACTAGGTAGGTATTTTTAACCGACTTCAAAAAAAAAAGAGGCGGTTCTTAATTCGTCTGTATTTAAAAAGAAAATTTCTATGTTTGTTATTAAAAAATGATTTAAAAATTTTTTTGATGCAAAGAAATTTTCTTGAAATTTCTTTTAAAAAAATCGCAAAAGGAGATCAAAAAATTTTTCCGACAAAAATTTACAAAATTTTCCGATATACACTCATTTTACTTTTTTCTTCATTTAAGGATATTTAGGGGGAAAACATATTATCCATGTTATAATTTTTTGAAAGGTAGTTTGAAGAAATCTAAATTATAATTTCTGAATAAATTCAGAAAAAATTCTTGAATTTCTTTTTCGTGTGGAAACTCATTTATTTATTTTTTCCTATCTCAGGGAGTAAAACGCTTTTTTTACTCCCTCTCGCTATCGCTTGGGCTACAAGTGTAAAAACGATTTACGACGATTCAGAAAAAATTCTTTAAAAATCTTCTTTTTTTTTCTAAGAAAAGTTTTCAATTTTTCTTTAAAAAAATCAAAATTTCTACATATTTTTTTTTTCAGTTTATAAACGAACATTTTTTTAAAAATCACATGGAATTTTTTTGAAAAGAAATACGTATTTTAGATATTTCCAAAAAAAACTAACTTTTTTTTTAAATATAAAAAATCTTTTATAATTGTTTTTGAAAGGAAATTTCAAAATGTTTTCAAAAAAATATAAAAATTTCATAAATAAAATTAAAAGAAAAATTCTCAAAAAGTACGGAAGAACTTTTTTTTAAAGGAAATATTTTATAAAAAATTTCAAAAAATCTTCTATTCAAAAAAAGCAAAACAAAAGTTTCATCACTTTTTTTCAACTTTTACAAAATTTCTTATATTAGTTACAAAAAAAAAGTTTTTCTGAAAGGAAACAATTTTTTTAAAAATGAATTATTTTTTCCGAATTTCTAAAAAAAAAAAAATTCAGATGAGCCTTCCAAATTTTTCATTTTCTGAAAGGAAATAGGTACCTATTCTAAAGTTTTTCTAAAAAAAGATTTCAAAAGTCCAGCCAGAATATTATTCAACTCACAATAAATCCTCGAAAATAATTTTTCCAAAATGAAATATTTCAAAATTTTTCAGAAGAAATACAAAAATTATCCGAAAAAATTGAAAGAATAATTCACAACCAATTCTCTAATGACTAATGAGTAATAACTGTGTTTTTTTTTTTAATTTTTTAGTCAAGTTGTTTTTTAATGAAATATTTTGAATATCCTATCAACTTCCTCATTAATTATTCATTTCCAAAAAAATCGTCCAATTTTTTTTTGAAAGTTATGCTTCAAAAAAATTTTTTTTAATTCAAAAATGTACCTGTAATCAAAAAAATTTTCTGTCACTTTTTATACATAAACAAATTATATATTTTTTTGAAATAAAATGATTATTTTAAACATTTTTTGAAAAAATTCAAAAATCCTATCAAAAAAATGAAAGGAAATTTCTCAGAAAAACAGAACATAATTAGGGATTTTTTTAGAATTAAAAAAAATATATTTTGATGGGAATTTCGAATTAAAAAATAAAAAATTTGAAGAACATATTTCAACATTTTTCCAAAAAAAAAAGTCGTTACAAATCGTCCAATATATAGCTCGAAAATATTGATAAAAACTTCATATTAAATAAATAATAATAACCTTCGCGTTGTTTAGCACTTCAAATAATAGGCAATAATTCGAACGTGTTTCTCTGTAAAATAATAATTATTTAGCGAATAAATTGCTCATCGATGCTGAATAATAAAAGACGATACTATTTAGTATTGAATAAAAAATAAATAAAGCCCTTCGGGCATTTCAAAAAAATAGTTGGAAGAAATTTTTCAAAAATTTTACGAATAATATTAAAATTAGGTACCTTATTATAAATCACTAGAAAATTTCGATACGATAATTTTGGTGATTTTTTTTTATGTTGGTCTAATTACTCGATAAACCTTGAAAGTGAATTTTAAAGAATGCGATAGGCAAATGGAACATGCACTGCACACATAGGTTTTCGAATAATAATCTCAAAATTAGCCCCAAATTTGATACCAAATAACAAAAAAATAATTCAAACAAGTAAAAGTAATTGAAAATAAAATCCTCAGCTATACGTGGAATTACATAAATCGTGGTTTTTTCAAATAACAATAAAATAAACGTGAACACTTTACTACAAGTAGATAGGAAACCTAAAATATTGAAATTCAAAAATTATTTCTACAAAAAAAAATTAGCGAAGAGAAAAAAAACATTTTCTTATAATTTAAAATTTTCACTTTTTGTTTGAATTGTTGAAAAGTAATTTTACAAAACCCTTAAAGTACTCTTCAGACTAAAAATAAACAGAGCAATTTCCACGATACACGGCCGAAAGTGAAACCATAGAATAGAAAAAATATCGACGAAAATTATAGCACGCGTGAAATATATTTTTTTCCCCTTACAAAAACACTGAAAGTACAACGTCGTTGTTCAGAGAGAAAGAGAGAGAGAGAGAGGGATAGACGGAGAGAAAACACGACGAAGACGGTGATACGATGAATGTATAAGACGAAGCGTAAGAGAATTCTTGAGGTAACCACAGATTATCCTATCAAAGCGTATAAAATCGAAGTGATGCGTACAACTCAGTACAGTCAAAGTAGCGAAGTGTAATCAAGGTTAAAATTTAAATAGTTTTCATGAACAAAGATATACATTGTAATAAAGTAATCGATTATTTAGTTAAGAAGATCGGAATATTTATATTATAAAATTATACTCTTCTCTCAAACGAGACTGCTACACGTTTAAAAAAAATCATATACCTAAGGATATTTACAACGAATTAACCAGACCGAAAATTATAATTCATGTGAGATAAATTGTGTCATAAACCCGTACCTTTTCTTATATTTACAATCACGAGGGGGAGGGGGAAATTACATACAAGTACATTGCACAGATACACATTATCATCGGCTCCATGCTAAAGAAATAATACGCATCGATGTGGTATCATTTCCAGTTTTGCATATTGCCCATGTAGGTATATGCACACAATCTATACAATTAAAGCCATATGTGCCTAAGAAAAAAACAACGAAAAAAATACCGAATTAAAATAACAACATACCAGTCACTGAGCAATTAGCTGATGGATATGGAGATGTCGCCGGTGACGTAATTGATGACTGAGATTGACGCTGTGGCTCACTCTGAGATGCGTTACTTTTATCAGACGAGCCGACCGCGATTGTGCGATTCTCCGGACTCTCGGGTCCCGTTTGCTGATGCTGCGGCGGTATCGAACTGGAAGTTTGTTGAGACTGCTGTTGATGCTGTTGCGAGACCAAATTGTAACCGTTGGGTGGTGCATTTTGGGGCGGCAGTGGACCCCATTGTGATCCTGGTTGTCCGTATCCTTGTATGCGCTCCATGCCATCTTTATTATGAAAAACGTACGGTGGACCATTTTCTGTAATTGGAAAAGAATACACTGATTAAAGTAAGATTTCAAATAATGGATGGGCAAGTGATAAAGCAGATTGTCGGGGTAGCTTCGAAGCCTACAGCCAAAAGATTCTAGCGCTAGAGAAATTTTAGACGTCGTTTGAGATTAATTTGGCCATCTTTTTTTTCAACAATCATTTTATTCAACTAAATTCTAGACTGAGATAATGTTCATGTAGAATTGCTTTGATAAGGGTGCCACAACAATGAAAATGTTTAGATTTCGTAGCTACCGATACTCGATTTGTAACATTACATATTTTCAGCTCGCTTAGTTTCGATCCTAGAAGCAGAAAACTGATATCATTTAAATAGATAATATTTGGAAAAAATCCTATACCTTGTGAAATACAGTACATAAACTGACGAGGTGGTTTGAGACCAGCAAGGTAAGCGGCAATAGACGCTGAAAAATTGATTGCCATCAGCAGACCGCATCACCTCAATATCTGCAATGAAATGAACACTGGTTAGAGTCATGAATAAAACATAGTTGATTGATGCCACCGTCGACTTACCCAATTTGAAAAACTTCTCTGCCACGAAATGCTGAAAATCAGATAACAAAGCACAGATTAGTACAGAAAACTACACGATGATACCTCATAGTGAATAGATATAAGCAGTAAATTACATAGATTTGTAAAGTACAAAAGTACAAAATTGCAGCAGTCGTTGAATACGAATACTAGATCACTATGACTTTATACATCATGATGACTAGCTGCATGGTGCACTATTTCCAATAACCGTATAATATTTCTGAAATTTTGTAAAGAATGACTTGCAAAGCGAAAATGAACGACGGAAGAGTAAAAAAAGGAAGTTATAAGGTTTATTTGATGTCGTTGGGTACTAATAAAAGAAAGTGTAATTCTGAAATAGCAACTGAGTGATCACGAAATATTGTTTCAAACACAGTAAAATGTTTAAAATTAGAAAAATTATCAACTGCAGGAAATACTAACGAGGTGAATTATTTGAACGATTCTGTTTCCGATGGTAGGCTAAGCAAACATACCAAAATGTTACATTTCAACTTGGAATAGAAAACGAGTAATTAAGTTAAACGAGTACTTTGATAATTCTGTACCATCAAGCACAGAAGATGGAAGTCATATTTTTTCCGAATTTGAGATTTTTACATTTTCTGAATCTTTGGAACTCGTAAGTTCAGAAAATGTAAGACCTTTAAAACTGAAAAAAATTGACTTCCATCTTCCGTGCTTGATGGTACAGAATTTCGAAAGTAAATCAAAAAGACAGATACAATAAACAAGAATATGCAACAATGGTTTATCGTATAGGCTTACTATGTATCGAAACTAAAAATAATGGCTGTACTATAAATACCTAATGAGTAAATGTTCCGTTGGTAACGATATTATCGAATAAATCCGCATCCATTTCTCTAAATGCACAAAACATTTTTTAAAGTTTTCAACACGAAACGCACCAATAATTTCACTATTCAAGTATTATTATCAGAAACTAAATGAAACTCAACGCTTCTAAAATGGTTCAGATAACAGTCGAAATTTGCTTTCAACATCACTCGCGAAGCACTTTATGAAACCGTTAACACTTGAAACGATCACTTGACCAGTGTAATTTTTTATTAAATACGATTAATTATCGGAATTTCATCTGAAAAAGCCGGAAAATCCAATTTAAAAAACGTTGAACACGCATTAAACTTACGTTATAATATTTACAAGTTGGCCGCCTTGCAAGAACAAGGGTAGGCAAGCTCTCGACCGCTTTATCTTTAGTATTTTGTGCAGTGCTAGTGCTAGACTACTTTAAAGGAGAGTACGTGCAATGTTGCCAGGTCTTCAGACTGTCTCGCGTTTTAAAAAAATGTTACGTTTCTCAATCAATAATAACGCTCGACTTCTCTCTCGCTCTCTCTCTTTCTACAGCTTTTCTTGAGCTGTTTTTTTGCGATCCCCCTTTTTTTTGAAATTTTCATTTGCACGAACAAAGTAGGGATGATCTTTTGTTGAAAATTTCATTCCAAAGAATTCGCAGTGGTTCAATCGTAACCTAACGGAACGTGAAATTTTTATACTTCGAATCGAATACGAAGATTCTTGCCAGATTTTCTCATTTTATGGGGGAAATTTAGATAGGCCTATCTATAGAGCTGGGTGAGCACGAATAATATACATTCATTATGGCATAGGTACTTACAATTTTCAAATTTTCTCATGGTAAATTGGTAAGTGAATAAAGGAAAAAACTATTCAAATTAGGCGATTGTCGGGTTTGCTAAAATAGAAACACTTCCTTATTTTTTCTTACTCGCAGACGCTTATCTTTTCTTATTTGCAAATATGTGGGTGTATTCGTTAATTTTCTTACTCGAATTAATCGTTTGCTTAACTTTATTCAAATCACACCCTGCAAATTGAATGGCTCATAACCGAATTAATTTTCAAGTCTATCATATACTTGGTAGGTAGCTAGGTACCTGCAACTGAGAATTGTTGACATTTTAATTTCAGAGTAATTTTTTGTTGTTTTAAAAAGTAGGTGGTACATATAATACGACAATAAAATTGACAAAACCAGCTACTACTTGATTCAAATTAAGATACCTACATCAAGATAAAAACAAAAAATTCAAATCATTAAGTTGCACCTATTCAAGTCTTGATTTAAAAATAGATTTTCAATAAAACAGGATCTCTTAAAATATACTTATAACAGGTCGTAGGTACTTTATTTATTCGTAAAATGAATATATATGTATTATATAATGTCCGAAAAGTAATTCAATGTATCAGTATTAGCAAGTATTAGCTACCATAGAATTTGCACTTTAATTTTAAACATATTTTCTACTTGTTTGGAAAAAGTGGTTTTTCTACTCGACAGATAAAACTGCAAATTTGAAGGCAATTGTTAATGAATTAAAAAGTAAGAGAACTTCTGAATTAAATACCCACTACCCACAATCTTAAGAAGTTAATCTAATGAAATGATTGAGTATGCCTACCTGAATTATTATGAACGATAGCAAACGTAAATAAAAAAAATATTCTACGTTGCCACGTTTCATCCATTAAAGAGTTGCGTTCAAAAATTCAATTACGTACGTTGGTAGAAGCTTAAAAAAGAGCCAGGAGGAAGAAAATTCAGAAAAAATTGAATCATCAAGTTTTCTGTGCCCATTGGTGCACTGGTGAAAAAATTTTATTCAATAAATTCGAAATTTTAATTAGGAAGATACTGCATTTGCACTATAGGTAGGTATTTAGGTACCTGAAAATTTGTATGATAGGTACCTTGATATTTAACATATTGTGCAGAATGGAATCACATGACTATTAAAAGGAAAAAAAAAAAAAACGAATTAAGTATTTTGTCAATTACAGATTTTAATAAATTTTATTTGATAAGTATGTCGAGATGAAAAGTTGATTTTATTCGAAACATTACCCCTAACCAAAATCCACCTCTCAAGATAGAAAATTCTAAAAATATTATTGAATATGAAAGTCCTTTTACGATCATTGCTCAATAATTTTGCTGTTTGCATTTAAAACAAGCCCATTGTGACATTATACGTAAGTAGAAGTACGTATCACCAAATATCAATTATCAACAAGTGAATTTAAAAAAAAAATTTTAAAAAAAACAGGCATACGTAATATAGTGGTAAGTACAACTTGAAGCATATCCCATCACAAATAACTCCTTTCAATTATTTTTTAAAGCTCGCTTGAACTTTGTTCAAAACTTTTTTCTATAATAAGTATAGGCCCAAGAGTAAGAGTGGTAACTGGTAAGAGTAAGTGAGTAGGTATATGCATAATTATGAATTATGATGAGAAAACGTATGATGTACCTACTACCTACTTGTAAAAACTGTAATACAGAACAGTTTACATTTTGATCATTGTTCAGATTTAAATCGCGACTAAATTGAATTCGGTGACAAGGGTGAAGGGAATTTTTGGGAGGCGCGAAGGAGGAGTGGAGGACTTGTTTTAACCTTGATAGCGGCGTTGTCGAGACGACAGACGAGAATGTCTACCAACACAAAGAATAAAGTAGCCTTGAGATGCTACCGGCGGCTGGACCCTCTACTGGAACATGTTACAATTTCACGGATAATTCACCAAAAAAAAAAATTTATTTCCAGTTTAAACGAAGTCTTTACAATACTATCACTTTTCAGAGTACAAATATGGGAGTAGGTAATAATGAAGATGCTATAAAAGTCGGATATACTTTAGATAGATAAAGTTTTTATGAGTCATGAATGACTTCAAATTTTTTTATGATGTAGTACTGTATTTTAATAAATAGGCCCACTGGATTTCAAATAAACGTATTTATCACAAAAATTATTATACATTTAGGTACATACAATGAAGTAGACACTAAGATAGGCGATAGGCTAAGCTTGGATTTTTTTTAAATTTCAAAACAGAATGATTTTTAAATTTTAAATGGTAACTTTATACCTATGTATGTTGTATGTAGGTGTAAGTAAGTACTCATTCAAGAATTTAAAATCTTGAAGAAATTTTCATCATTTATTTTAAAACAATTGCGTACACCTGCAATATAATATTGAAAGACATTACCTAATAATAAAATTGAAAAAATCTGGAGGGAATCAAACCTGATAGTTACTAATCATATTGCAAATAATTGTAATAAGTGCTTAATTTTTCCATTTTTCCATATTCAAGACGAAGGAATAATTCATCCAGTGGAACGGGCGTTCCACCACCCGTCCTCCCCCGACCCGAATGAAATTATTATTTCCATTATTTCAATTAGGTATCTTTCAGTTTAAATTTAGTCTCATGTTGATATAAACCAAAAAAAAAACAAAAAAACAATAATATTATAATATTTATTTTAAATATAAATTAAAAAAATCAAGCTTAAAATCTATTACCGCTTCATGTCAAATTTTTGTTTTTTGAGATGTTTTGTTTTTTGTTTTGGCCATTTTTCGCGTAATTTTAAAATTATTAAAATTAAAGTCATCTTTTCATTATTGTATGAATGAAGGAAGAAGAAAAATGGGCAATGATAATGAACTCAATAAGTTCAGTCCTTCAGTCCTTCAGTCACTTAGTCACTTCAACTTTACGTATAGGTAAGTAATAATAAGTATCCAGATTTGAAAAAAAAAAATCATTTTCATACCTTTGAAAATATCCAAAGTAATCAAATCATAAATTCGAATCTGCCTTTCCAAATTATTAGCTTTCAGGAAAAATTGGTAACTACTCATCTACAAGAAACAATTATCTGCATTCGGCAATAAAATGATGATGCAATAATAAGGAAAAGGAATGCAAAATGAATTTAGGGCGAACAAAGAATAATTATTAGGTATCTATTTTTCCAGTGGTTCAAACTTTCTGGGTGAAAGACTGAAAGTAATCAGTTTGAATATTATTTTCAAGTTCACAGCTTCGTTATAAATGAAGTTCAATGGCAAAATTGTGAACTTAGAAAGAATATAATATTATACTTAAATATAATTAAAATAAAAAAAGAATTGGTAGTGGTAAAATACCACTACATACAAACAAACACACACAGGTAATCCAGGTGCCATGTTGACAGCATGACTAATCTTTGCCCTCCTTTATCTTTTCCTCCATTTCCAAAAAGCGCTTCTTAAACAGAGCAAATAGGTTAAATTTATTCCAAGTTGATTAACCTATCTGATTTTATAATATATATTTTTTTTTAAAGTAATGATAAAAACTGAAATATGAAGCTAATTTTATATTTTAATTTAAATACTAAATTTTATGAATACTTCAAAGTTGAATTTTCATTCATTTTTATTGAAAAAAAGAAATAATAAATTACATTCCACGTTTACAACCTTTAATCAAAACACAATAGATTATCTTGTAAAACATGCTTTTTTGTAGAAAGTCTATTGTCCAACTTCGCGTAATTCTCATTCTGACGTTCTTCAAAAACATGGTAATGAGTTAACAAAGATTTTTTATTATTTTCCCGTGTTTGTGACTGTGAATAATGGAAACTTAAAGCCTTAAAAGGCCTTCGCCGCCCGCGGCAAGAACACAAAATTTTAATCATGATGGGGTAAGCGATTAATCACTATTTATTTAGTAATTAGAACTGTTGTCTTGGTGTCCTCCTTTCTCTCATTGATTGCAGTAAATATCAATATTAGTCTTATAGATTACCACTCTAAGCTAGTTTTATCACCTAAACATGTCAACTTTTCCAAACGCAATAATTCTATCATATTTTCCATCCAAGTTGAGTGTTTTTCTATGTGACAAGAAAGTGTGTCACACATCTTTCTGTCTCTGTAAATATCCTTAGGTTTAGTCTTAGATCGTTATTGTGTCGAATTTTGTGTCATATCTTTCACCATTTCGTTATACTAAAAACATTTCATGTACAATTTCAGAGCCATAATGGCGTTTAACAATGACTTGGTCGCTCAGCCGACTACAACAAATCAGCAGCAATTGGATTCTTTTATTTGGTTTAATTTGTTGAAGAAGAATACGTTTAATGAAAATGGAAGATTTAGCAATGGAGTGGCCACCGGCGAATTCTTCGCTGGAGCCTTTGCGGCCCTTGACGCCTGATGTATTCGATCAAGATGACATAGCATGTCTTGGTATCAGTGTAGGTAGAAAATTATCGCGCAGCGAAATAGCTGGAAAATTATTGGATCATCTCGAAGAATTAAATAGCGAAGGTATAGGTTTATTTTTAAAGTTAAATATTTCTTTTATTATCTGCAGGACCGTATAAAATTTGGGCTCTAGGCGTATCTTTGGTATTGCATCATATGTAGGACAGTGGACCTAAAAACTTTAGTATAAAATTTAGTGATGTATGCTTCTGATTGGTATTTTATTCTAAAACCCATCATGAATTCTCTCGCATTTCAATATTATTCCCAAATCATCGAATTGAATTAAGGAAGTTGGCTATAGTCCGATTTGTTTTCATTTGTTGCCATGTACAAATGGACCAAAACCAATAGAGGGAGTATTCTTGGGATTAATTATTTTCTTTATTGGTGTGTAAGATTGCTATTTTTTTGATATGAGCTAATATAAACAAGCTTAGAAATGAGCTAACCTAATGGCGTTAATGTTGTCAAGGTAAAAATTTAGCCATTAAGTAAATGAGATCATCATTTATTATTGCAAAAAGTCTTATCCTCATTTTTTCATGTTATTTTTTTAATACGAAATATTGGTCAAGTTTTCAATTTTTTTTTTTTTTTTTTTTTCAAATCCAATTTATAAAAATTCTGCTGGGAACTGAATAATTCTTGTTCAGCACAACAGAAAAATTTTAATTTTGATTTAAACAAATTTTTAAAGTTTTTCTGTAAAAATATATTTTTTTTTAATTTTGCTCCAAATGGATTTTAAAAAATTTAGTTCGAAATTAATTTATTTTTAATACTTGGCCTTTTTCAAACGAAGCCATAAAATAAATCATTCCAAAATACTCTGAATCCATTGTAATAAACTCATTTTTCAGAAAGGCAGATAAAAACACATCCATCCACACCAAGCCGAACATACCCTCGTTCCGATGAATTATCTGAGGAGGAACGCCAAGAACGGATAAATCGTGGCATGGCTCGCATGATGCAATTCATCACATTCATGGGCCACGTCGACAACTACTTAACCGATAAAGTTAGAACTTTGACTAGAACGCTCCATCAGGCGATGGCACCGGAAGAGGAAGAACTCCAAGAAGAATACTACGACAGAAGACGACAAGCTCGTCCCAGAATATCTACAACTATCACATCTTAGTCCACACATACGTTGAAAACTATATCCTATAAAACGATCTCTTATCTAATTTAATTTATTAAAAAAAAAAGTTCATTTGAAAAAAAAATGTATTTTATAAACAATTGTTGTTTTAATAAGAATAATCCATAAATTATTATTTGTATTATCGTACGATTTGTTGCTGGTATTAGGGGCATCCCATCCATCATAATATTTTCACGTTTACACAATTGCCAGCGTTCACGACGGAAATCTTTTGGGGTGATTTTAGGCTGAAAATTCGTCTAACCAAATCTGAGATCTTGTCTTCGTTTATTTCCAATGAATTATCGACCGGGTTCTCCAGAAAGATGCAACCCTTTTTATCTCCGAAGCTAACGTTTTTGAAACTGCGTGTTTTGAATTGCGAGTGGAAGAAGGCGCAGGGCGCAGGCCAACAGAGAGTACAACAAACAAATATATTAAAACCTCGTATTACGAATCACGTACATACAACTTATGAAATTATGGTATTTTACGAAGTGGTGTAATTCTAAATTTAAAGTTGTTAGTTTGTTAGGGGAATTGTAAAAATGGTTGCATCCTTCAATCAATAACGTAAACGTTGAAACTGTGAAAAATTCTTTCCTTTCCTTTCACAGGAATTCAAATCTCAAACGTTGATCAAAAATATAAAACCAATACCAATACCTTCGAAGTCTTTTGAACCCAAAAATATTATACACTAAATGAACCCGATCCCAAAATGCAACCTTTCAAATGTCATCAACATATCGATAATATTTTACAATCACAGCACACTTCGATTTTGAACTTTCTTCTGAACTTTGATTTTTCGATTAATTCAGCACCTCCAACGCCATAATTATTAATATTTCGTCCATTGTAAGGAGCATCGTCGAATGTTAGTAAAATTTAACATGACCCACGTTGCCATTCTAATTGTAATTCGACATTACACGACGAAATGAATTTAAATTGATAATTTCTAACACCTACCTCGAAACTATACCGTTGTTATGATTTGTAACATTCTCTTTGACGAATTTCCTTCCGTAGTAGGGCTCGACGTAAATAGTCTTAGCGTTCAATTTATCGATATCGAAATCTTCTAATTCTAATACGTTTCCTTGGTCATTTTTAATTATCACTTTACGGTTGTATAACCCGAACAGATTTTCTATCTGTGGATGTCGAAATTATGGATTAATTTACTAATTAAGGCGAAGTGAGAGAAATACTAGTACAGTCGTAAATGGAGAAAAAAAGTTGGCTCTGCGATAGAAAGGTTGAAACTTGAAAGCAATAATCCAGAACGTATTTTTTTTTTTTAATGAAAGTCCAACCCTTTCGAGAAGCCTTTCTATCTCTGTATTCAAGGTCTCAATTAAAAAAATTTTCAAGCAAAAATTATGGACTGTGATCTTTGGAATAATTTTAATTGGGCCCCTCCCTTCCTTCTAATGATGATTTTCATAAATTTTATGCAAAATTGAAGGGATGTAACAGGTCTAATTGAAATTTTTGTAATAAGTAAAATTTTTTGAAATGGGGTGGTTTCTCCGCAAAAGGACGCCTTAAAATATGGAATCCCAGCTTTTTTTTTTTTTTTTTTTTTTTTTTAAAAATCCCCTTAAAATTGGAAACAAACCCTAAAACCCTTATTTTT
>FIZV01006489.1:0-11312 GCA_900050545.1 Trionymus perrisii | reverse complement strand
ATATATTAAAATCAAAATGAAATTCGGTTTTGAGATGCGCGCGCATCCTGGTTTTAAACGACCCAGTGCAACGCCGAAACTGGTTTTCGGCCACTTTTAGTGCGTAACTATTTCCGCTACTTTACTCTGTTATACACCCTTTATCGCTAAACACCTCGTTTAAGTTTACGCGATTATATTTTTATATAAACTTTGTACATTTCTGAGTTTTTAATATAATTCAATTCCGTACATTTCTATGTTTTTATTTTCGTATGTATTTGTGAAGTGTGGTTTTGGTGTTCATTCCCTGTGTACATGTGAAACACATATTCCCTCATTTCAAATTCATTTTTCAAGATTAAAAATTCAGTTCTTAACATACTTAATTCAAAAAAGAAGAAAAAAAAAAATTAATTTTCATCTTGGCTTGGGAAGAGAAGTTTGAAATCTATTTTTTTAATTCGATAGCGTTAAATTCTTATTAAAAAGACTCCTTCAACGTCTGCAACCATTCCCATTGGCCATTACTTTCATTAATTCGTTCCTAATTACTCGTACCGTATTGTATGTATTACCTACTCGACAAAATGAGCAAAGCTCGAGAACTAAGTGATAATCTAGCACCTCCGTAGCTTCTAATTCGATTCAATTCCGTCATTCGAAACGATAAATTACATCGCTAAATGAGAATAGATTAAATAAACTGAATTTATACGTAAGACCTACCCCAATATTGGAATCAAACCGTATTAAATTGTAAAAGCTCTAATGTGGGTATCGAATTTCAAATATACAATGCTATGTGAAAAGTACACCATTAGAACCGGAGGCAGTCACGGGTTATTTAACAGTATCAGTCATAGAAATAGAATGAAGTTATTCTATCTATACGTACCATGTATATTGGCACAAGAGCTAACTTTCTCCAGCGATGATCCTAAGTGTGCGGTAAAACATGACAAATTTATTGTGAGTCAGGTACGCACACTTAATCACGTGAGCCCACTCCCTTCGAAAAAGTCCATTTTCTCGTCTCTTCGTGACTCATAATTATAGGTGCTTATCCAATATGACTGAAATGGATTTTAATGTAGTTCTTTTGGTTTGGGTTAAAATAAATACTTACCTTGCGAGTAATTTAAAGAAAGAAAAATTGCTATAAATTACCATAATATCGAGTAGATGAACAGATGTCGCCTACATCCGATGGGATAATTGCATAAACGATTACTACGCTAACAAATCATTTTAGGCAAAGGCTTCTTCGGCGCAGCAATGGTCGGACCCATACAACCGTCAAAGAAATAACTCAATTTAACTTCACCTCGTACGCGCCTTTCTCTTTAATCAGGTTGTGAAATCTTTTCAAAATCTAATGCCGGTATTAAAATTAAATTCTTGCCAAGAGGAAGGAAAACCTTATGTTCTTGGTGAAGAATTTATATGTACATCGATCATATACATATTAAATTAGCAAATTTGCTTTTCTCTCTGTCACGCCGCGTCGCGGTAATTTAATTTTGCAAAAATTTTCCACTAGTTTGAAATTTTACTCGTTAGTAAGACCGAGCGAATTTTGAACAAGGCTGTTTTGTCGATCCAAATTTGGTGTGAAAAAACGCATGACGTAGTAGTAAAGCTACTGCTCAAGAGCCAATTTTTTTCATTTTTAAAAATTGATTTAAAAATGGCGCTACAATTGGAAACATCTCCAAAAGATGACAGGGGCATGGCAAACCGATATTACGACAGATGTGCCTTTCGATGGTTTTGACCTTTGAGGTCCAAATTTGGGGTGAGCCCCTCTTTTGTAGGAGCTCTAGTTCAATCTCAGAATCATAAATACGGCTCTCGAGTAGCATCTTGACTGCTAAGCGTTTTTTTTATCGTTGCTCAAAATTGTCAACTTCTGCCAACTTTTGCCAACTCCAAAACGCCACCCTGACCCTGGTCGCTTCGCCCCTGAAAAAATGCATCAGTTACCTCTATCAACTTCAAATACCAAATTTTTGCTTCCTATGTCATTTTCTTTGGGCTTTAGATCGATCAACTTTTGAAGAAACAAAAAAGAGCATGAAACTTTTCGATTTTTCCCACTACACAGGTTCAAAAGAGGTGCAAAGGTCGAAACCCACAAAGATAGATTAGGAGCATTAAGTGAATATATTATTTTGATAAAAAAAAGCACAGCTTTTGAAATTTTGGGACACCTAGACCAATTTGAGGAGCTGTACTCTTATCAATGCGAAAAAATCCCCCAAAAATGTTTTTGAGCCCTAAAATGAGGTGAAGATAACCCAGGAAGTTAAAATTTGGATATGTTGGAGATAATTAGTGATGAAATAAGATCGATATTGCGTACTTAAGCCGATTTCGATATATCGAGGTTTTTTAAAAACTATTCAGAATTGGCTTAAAATTTGAATCTGATGTATTTTGCAGAGTGCAGTCCAGTGGATAACCATTAAATCCACAGTTTCTAACGCTATAAACTGCTAAAAACAGGAAAAAAAAAGATTTTTGAAGAAATACTTTTCATAATCTCCATTGCAGTAAAATGGTGGGAGGGTGGGACTTTGTATTTAATTCAGACAAGAAATGTCCTCGTTCAGAAGAAAAATGTCAAGTAAATGGTAAACTTATTGGGCTGCATAACATTCCTTCGATATTTTAGTATAGGTACCAAAAACGAGATGATTTGTCGCGAAATTTATGTATTTGTAGCAAAAAATCGTTATAGGTACAGACGCTCGTTATATGTAGTTGAGAGAATTTTGCGTTGTATGTGTGAGATAAAAGGCATCATTATTTATAGCTTTCTCGATAATTTCGCCTTCGCTCTGGTTTCTCTCTCAGTCAATAATACCACCGCAGTAAATTATTAAACGAAATTGTTCACATGCCTGGTGTGGTGTGGCACTATGACCCCTCCTCCTTCTCTGGTAAACGCTGTTATGCGGTATTTTCTTGCCTTTTTATTTTGTTTCCTTAAAAAAAGACAAAAAAAATTATTTCTAATACGAGCAAGTCTACCTGCGAGTTGTTTTCTTCCGGTTCAAACAACAAATCACAATCTATACTGCGAGGCTTTTATTATATTATCATTTTTCTGAGGAACTAAGGTTACCTCATAATAGACGTTTAAACATGAAAAAATAATAAAAACTAGAGCTATTCGAGGTATCTGTCTTGTTTCTTGGCTTTTAAAAAGAATTATACGTTTTCGTAGATGACGAAGCGGTATACATGGAAAACGGCCACCATTCCAAAGCTCTATACTTGAAGTCACTATTTTGAGCGAGGAAAATTTCAAACGTAGCGAATTATTTTTAACTAGATGAGTAGATTTTTTGAACAAGCTATACTTTACCTTGTGTTTTTCTTTAAAGATATGGAGAGGAATTCAAACCAAAAAAAAATTCTTATTTTCCAGCCGAAAAAATCAGCTTATATTTGAGAATGAGCGATTTAAACAGTCTGACTTTATTTTTGCCAGCATTTTGATTCTTAAGGTGGATTTAACGTCAAGTATTTTATTTCGTACTTACGAATTTTGATACAGCACTGGAATTTAGTAACGAATCTGCTGAATTGATACAACTCGGGACAACCGGCGACCGGCACAAGGTCGAATTTCTTTTCAAAGCATCACAATAATATGGTTATACTCGTAGGTGTGGATTTCTCAAGTATTACAATGTCGCAGACATTTATCCTACGCATGCACACATGAAAGCAGTAGATACGTATGAATTTCTTCGCATCGGAAAATGTGTGGAATTTCATTTGAAATGTTTTCAATTCGAAATATTTGTCGTTTTCTTGTGGATTAGTCTGCGTTGCCAGGACGAAAATGACATTGGACTGCTTGAAACCCTCTAATCACTAATCAGTCGGGTTTTCGACGATTTTTTTTTGTAATATCGAAATTGAAAATAGCGATGAATTTTTGAAAAGGGTACAGAAATGTTCTTTTCTTCATAAAAATTTGTGGAATTCTTCGATTTTGAAAGATTCCTTGAATTTTACAATATTTAAAAAAAAAAACGTCAAATAGCAAATTGTTTCTTAGGAAAGTACTTAAAAATTTTGAAAGTCTGAAAAAATTTCTTCCTTACTTACTGCTTACTGCTTAATTAACGTACCGTGTACAGCCGCCTGGGCTAGAGGCACGTAAGGATTTTATGGGAGATGATAAAGTAAGTAGAGGAAGTTACTGTTTAGGGTAGATATTGGTTATCTTGAGGAAATTTATCAGGGATTCGGTGTTTTGGGGTGTATCAGATAGAGCTCCTCGAAGGGTTGTTGGTAAATTGATTGTTGATCTATGGAGGAGATAGATTCAGATTGAAAATATTTTATTTTTGCATAGGTACTTAACTTTTTTTGAAATTCCGCCCAAGAAGCACCAAACTTTGAAAAATACGCAAAAACAAGTTTTAAAGTACATTTTCATTTTTTTAATAGTTTGAAATTTGTTCGATGAATTTTCAAAATTTAAATATTTTTTTCTTTAAAGTTTTGTCTTTTAAATTCAGTCAAAAATAAAAAAGTGAAAAATTCAAATTTTCATCGAAAAAAATGTTTTAAAAATTTTGATGGAGAAATTTTTTCTAAACATAGGTACTTTAATCGAAAAAAAAATTATTGGAAATATTCGCTCAAAATGTATACGTACATTTTTTGAATTTGTTCATACGTAGTTGAATCATTTTTTCTCGAACAAAGTTTTCTAAACTTCTTTTCAAAATAACGATATTTGAAAATATTGAAGATATTTCTAAATTTCGTTCAACATAAATTTTTAAATTTCGCTCAGAATAATTTTTTTCTTAACAAATTTTTCAACTTTTCTATCGGAAGTGATTTTTAAAATTTTTTATTAAAAACAAATTAAAAAAGAAATTGTTTCGACATGAATTTTCAAAATTTTTTATCAACAACAAATTTTCTTTGAACTATGTTCAGTAAGTAACAAATTTCTCAAAACATTTTCTTGAAAATTTTGTTCAAAAACTTTTTTTTTCTAAATAAATTTTTCAAAATTTTGTTTAGGAATGATATTTAAAAATCTTTACATCAAAAGGTAATTTGTTCTAAATTTTCTTCATTAACACATTTTGGAAATATTCTCCTATAAAATTTCCTAACTTGGTTATTTATTTATTTTTTTTAAAATTTTGTTAAGAATAAATCAATTTTTTCCAAACTTTTTCAAAATTTTGTTCAGAAATGATTTGTAAAAACATTTTGGTCGGAATCAAATTCGCTTTAAATTTTTTTTCATCTTTAAAAAATATTGTTTTGAAAAAGGTTCAAACCCAATTTTTTTCTAATTATTAAAAATTTTGCTAGAAATCAATTTTCAAAAATTTTGATTAACAACAAAATGTTTTCTGAATTTTGTTCAGTAACGATTTTTAATTTTTTTTTATAAAAAGTAAAATATTTGTATGTCCCATATTTTGTTTGGAATTTATACTTTTTTTACAACAAATTTTTCAAAATATTGCAAAGAAATGGTTTTTGCAAATTTTCTTCGAAAACTAATTTTCAAAAATCTTGATCAAGGACAAATTTTTGGAAATATTTGCTCAAAAAAAATTGTTCAAAAAGGATTTTTAATTTTTCCAAGCAGTCTTGTTCAAAAATACCTAATAATTTTTTGGAAAATTTTTTTAAAAATTTGGTTGAAATTTTTTCTTATTATTATATAGGAACTTTTTTTTGAGAAATTTTTTTCAAAATTTTCTTCAATAAAAAAGAATTTTTTGAAATTTTGTCCTGAAATAATTTCTAATTTCATATTTGCTTTAAATTTTACTCATCAACAAATTTTTGAAAAATGTTTTTAAAGAAATTTTCCACTTTGGTTCATTTTTTTTTTCATTTCATTTGATAAAATATTCTTATCTAGGTTTTTTTTGGTCTTATATTGTTAGATTTCTTACATTTTTATCGTTTATAAGTTATTTCTTTAAATGAATGTTTTGTTAAGTACCTATAAAAAGCCTCCCACTCTCTTAAAAAAAAAGCTTCCCCTGATTTATTCCAAAATCTTCAGAATGTGTGCCAATATAACACTGCTCAGCTTGAAGAACAAAATGCAACAGGATTTACGGCAAACAGAGTAGGCAACTCAAGTAACACGTTCTTTTAATTCGTTGTTTTTATGACAAACTGGGTAGACAACGTAAGTTCTCTATAATATTCATTGTTTACCTGTTAAACGTTGATGGAAAAATGCATTCATATGTAGGTAGGCAGAGAAACATTTAAAAGATTGAGACACTATCCATCTGTAAACTGGTCAAGTAATTTCAACCGCTCCAAAAGTTTATGAAGTATTACACAATTAACCACACCAAAGGAAAATTATAGAATTAATCCATTTACAAAATATCATGGCGTAGAAGGCTGGTAGTTAAACAACAATACTTGGAGAGATAGTCCGAGACAAACTGCTAAAAACAATACCCTGGTTAACATTTCTTTAAGGGGACATTCCGCATACACGTTTTTTCCTCATTGCATATCCTGCCCCGTCTAAACTTCTATAAGAGTAATGTAAATCTTTAATCGTAAATATCTAGAGATCTACTAAACGAAAATTGATGAAATTTGAAGTATACACGCATTTCAAAGTATTTCAAAAAAATGTCGTATCCAATTTTTAATAATTAGTTGAATAGTTTTGGAAAAAATTGAAATGAAAATTTTTGAAATTTTGTACAATTTTGATTTTCGTTTTTATCCAAAACAATTCAACTAATTAAAAATCGGATACCTACGACACTTTTTTTGAAATACTTTGAGATGTGTGTATTTCAAATTTCATCAATTTTCGTTTAGTAGATCTCTAGATATTTACGATTAACGTTTTACACAGCTCTTATTGAAGTTAAGACGGGGCAGAATTGGCAAAAAAGTATGCGGAATCACCCCTTAACTGTCAAAACGCTTCAGTTTGGCATGTGAACTTGAATTTCATGAAAATAAATCAAGTTTTGTATGAGTTGTGAACAAAAATGTTATATTCATTTTGAGAAAAAACCATAAGAAAAATGAATAAATTCATTTTTTATGATGATTTTAAATTGAAAAAAAAAATGATTATCATCACCAAGATAGCCAATTGAAAATGATCGCATTAAAAATATTAATCTTTATTAATGTCTTCTTTCTCACATTTTAAATTTTGTTTAGATTTGTTTTCTACCACTCTCATATTTTTTATAAATAAGTACACGTTTTCGTGACTAAAAATTAATTTTTTTTTAAAATTCAAATATTTTATGTTAGTCCATTTCTCAAGACGAACAGACCTTATTTCTGAAAAAAAGAGGTCTTAATTGGTTTTTTCCTGTATCCTTCATATGCAGTTTTAAAGAAGCATCCTCAGAAGAAAATACGAGTACCTACTTCCCTACTTCTAGTAAATTCAGCCAATTTTACTGCATTTTGCAAAGATTTTCTACAAGTCTACTAAATACTGATAGAGTAGAGGACAAACTTTGCATTAGACATTACGGCATTAGCATTAAACCATTTGTATGATTTATCCATAGAACTGAGTTAATAAATAAATAAATCATAAAACTCTTCTTCCTTTAAAAAACTTTAATAAGACGAAGCTTATTCGAGCACAAAGTGCTCATCATCAGGTTCGTCTTCTTAAAGTTTTTTAAGGAAGAAGAGTTTTATGATTTATTTATTAAATCCCTTCCTTAGTTTTTTCCTCCTCATCGAACTGAGTTAAGTTCAAATAGGTATATGAGTAGGTATACCTACTTCGTAATTCATAACAGAGACAACAGATCAACGAGGAAGCAGATTTTATCCTCCCTGAATGGTCGAAAAAATAAACTTCCTAAAAATGATCAATTTTATATTCTTTTCTGAGCCAAAATGCGATTTCATCAACATTTTCATTGGGCACTCATTTCATGGGCAGTCATGATTTTCTTCTTCATTTCTTGTAGGTAATTTTTGACACTTTTTACCTTGAAAAAAGAAAGCAAAAATTTTCTTAAAATCTCGAAATAGCACTCATGTCCCCGTGAAATCGCTTTCTAGATCTGCACCTCAGTAGAAGCTCTAAATTACCTTCTGCTTCTTAAGCAGAAGGTAATTTAGAGCTTCTACGAAAATAAAAAAAGAGGTTACTTAGTGTCGTGTAGATACGTTGAAATAGGTTTGATGAAAAATACGTAATTAGTATCGATACCTATACAGTACCTATGTATTTGAAATCAAACGGAAACAAAATTATTCGCGATCAAGTTTAGAGAAGAGATAGCTTTACCTAATCTGGTCTCTTGAAGAGGGCAAACGACGTAATTCATTGGCGGAGTTTTCTTGGGAGTTACCGCGAGAAGAAGGCGGTGTTTCGAACATCAGCAACATAGTAGGGGTAACGTGTTCGAGTTATGTTGACACGTGAGTCAAGTTGAAGTCAAGTTTGGAGTAGTTACGATTTTGAGACGTTTCACAATGCCGATATGGTTTCGTGTTTAAATAATTATTTTTTCATACTCGTGTAAAACGCATGTATTTAACATGGATTCGTCGTTGAATTATCGTTCTTCTATGTTCGCCGGACATGGTCAAGCTCCTACTATGGCGGTTAATTCGACGGCGCAGTTTCCGCATACGGGTAATTGGTTCGGTAGTTCTGGATATTACCACAATGCACATTCTTATTATCATCCGTCACCTATTCAGCAACACCAAATGTTGTCAATTATGCAAGAAAATGTACAAAATTCTTCCGATCCGAATTTGATCCCTTGGTCGCATAATCATCATCAGCATCAGAATTTCGACTGGATGCCGCAGTTGACAGGTTCGCAGTGCCAAATGTCCGAGTATTCGGCCGATGATAGCGACATTTCACCTAGTCCGACTTCGAACAGAACAATTTCACCGTCGTACATGCAACCTATTCGAGGAAAAAGCCCTTACGAATGGATGAAGAAAACTTCCTTTCAGTCTGAACCAAGTCCAGGTAAATACTTGAATTCTATCCATCACTTGGGTGTGATTAGGTATGGCGTTGAAAACGAAATGAAACGTTTCAAATCGTATTGCGTGCGATATAATTTTTTGAGTGAGAATTGTTTTTATGTAAGTCAACTTCGTCCTTATTGAGATTCTAGTCTTGTACCTACCTACCAACCTAAGTGCGAATTATGATGATTTTTTTTTATTTGGAATTTATTTCCTTCTGTTTTTCATCGATCGCTGAAAAGTGGTTTGTTTCAATTAAACAGGTACCTATCTAATTATTTTAGGTGAATGAGTGGACAAATATTTATCTACCCTCTTCTATGATCAATTCATCACTCTCGTATTTTTACCTACAGCCTATGTTAAAACCGCGATTGCCATGGTTCATTTCATTCTCGGTATCGTTAGTTCCCACGCATTGACGTTAACATTGTGCTCGTATTTTGGTAAGTATTTTCCTATTTTCATGTCGTGTATTGGAAAAAATTATTCAGATGCAGGTAGCTAAGCTTTCTATTGAGCACTTTTACGTTTGATTTTTCATTCCTATAAATATTTCATTTGGTGAAGATATACTTAGATACTTGTTCATATCCCTACCCTTCAAGAGTACTTTGACCCGTGAAAAAATAATAGGACTAGATAATCGCGGTTAGTTGTGTCTCCAAAAAACCTCGGTTTAAAAACAACATTTAAAAACACAATTGCGACGAAATGTCGAATAATACGTGTGTCAAACTGCGAAATCGTTTTGCCCCCACGTCATTTGGAGATTAATGAATTCTTATCGTTTTTAAAAACCTGCCGCTTCTGTCTTCCGAGGTATTTCTTCTTCTCGGATATCTTTTGATTCACTGTAGAGTCGTTGAACGCGCTGATTCAGTCGAAGAGAAAAAATTGCTTCTATTGTTTATAGAATGTTCAAACTGATAAGAATCGCGCGGTTTCCATTTGAGGGTTATAGGCTTTTCAAAAACATGAGAATTTCCAGAAATTGGATATTGCATACATTTTACAAAATAGGATTGAAATGTGTCAAGGTGATATTTGTGATAGGTATTATATGTACTATATAGTATATACCTAGTAGGGTAGTACCTAGGATTTCCTTTGAAAGGAATTAAAAAATTGTGGTATGATTTTCGCGCGCAATGATTGCAAAACCCAGTGACGTCATTTGAAAGGGAAGTCATGAAAGTCCGACTTTCCTTCAATTTCAAAAAAATGAGATTTTTATGAAGTTGTTAGGTACCTATAGAAAAATAATGAACAAATGAAATTTAAGTAATAGCAAATCTGAGAGGAAAAATATAGAGAAGTGAGAAAGTTGATACATTACCATGTCATCTTCTTCAAAGGGCGAGAGGACTGTTTTATGGAATAAATTGAAAATTCAATTTTTTGAAACAATACCTACTATTTTTTTTAAATTCAAAGTAATTTTTTTCACATTTTCAAAAACTAGTTAATTGAATTGCATAAATTGCAAAATTTTCAAATTTCTCAAAAAATCATTGAATTTTCTAAAATTGACCATTATCTAATTCGCAAAAATTATTGAATTACAGAATTTTCAAAAATCATTACTTTTTAAAAATTTCTAAAAATATTGTAATTTTCTCAAAAACTGACAAATTTTTAAAAATGATTGAATTTTTTAAAAATTGCAAAATTTTCCAAAATTTTTGAATTTATAAAAATCGTAAAACTTTTAAAATTGTAAATTTCTCAAAATCGCTGAATTTTCTAAAATTCCCTAAACCGCAAAAATTATCAGTTTTACAAAAATTACAGAATTTTCAAAAATCATCATTTTTTTTTAAATTGGGATTTTCTCAAAAACTGACAAATTTTTAAAAATTTACCGTTTTTCAAAAACTGAAATTAAAAAAAATGTTTTGTACTTTTAAAAATTTTCTGTTTCTCAAGAACTGAAAATTCTTCGAGAATTATCAAATTTCTCAAAATTGCTGAATTTTCTAAAATTCTCTAATTCGCAAAAATTATCGATTTTAAAAAATCACGGAATTTTAAAAAATCATCATTTTCTAAAAAGTGTTAGTTTATCAAAAACTGAAAATTTTTCGAATATTATTAAATTTTTAAAAATTGCAAAATTTTTCAAAATTTTTTACTTTTAAATGATCTAAAAATTTTACGAAATTGTAAATTTTCAAAAATAGGTAGTCAAATTTTCAGTACCTACCTACCTAATGCATAAACGCTCACTTTTTAAAGAATATTGAAAAAGACCACGCTTCCCCCCCCCTCACATAACTTTACAATACATATATTTCAAAAAAAAAAAAAAACGCAAGTTC
>FIZV01006471.1:0-10369 GCA_900050545.1 Trionymus perrisii | reverse complement strand
AAAAACAGAGTTTTTTTCAAAAGTGGGGGTACTTTGAAGGGTCATAACTCCCCCCCAAGGGGTCGCTGGGGCCTAAAAAATTTTCTGGGTGAGTTTCAACTCAAAATGAACCCAATACTGAAGTTTGAGCAAAATCGAAGACCTTCGATTTTTTCCACTCCACCCTACTACATAAGAAGAATTTTTCAAATGAAAATACGAGTAGATATCGAAGTTGTGGATGGTGGATTGCACGTTGTACTATTGTAGTACCTATGCAATCTGCGTGTACAGCAATTATTATCATCGTTCTAGTTAGTTCTAGGTACATCTACATAGTTGATGATTAATGATGTATATATGACTAGTGAAGGAAAGTACACTTTATTTACCACTTTGCTGATCTAAATGAGCTGTTATTTCCCTCGTTACATAAAATATTGTATCCAACTAGGGAAATACTATTCTAATTCTAAGAAGACGAAAAAAGAATAAAGAAATAATTATATACATATAATAATTATATATAAATTAAATTAATAGTACCTATACGTAGGTATAGGAGTATAGGTATGGTATTCGAGTAAATGAGTTTTTGAGTTTTCGGTTCGGGCTACACTGGTATTCGCATTGATAAGAAACGAGAATGATACAGAATATTCTTTGTTTTGTGTTTGGTTGAGGGTTGAACATAGTTCAAGTGTAAAATACAAATACAGCAATTTTTATTTTTGATGAGACTTTCCTGGTGACGGAGAGTCAAACGTCTGTTGAATATGTGTATATAAATACCGAGAATTGATCATTTTGTACGCATTCATAACTTAACAACTTAACTACGTAGTGTGTACTGTGTACGTGCTCGTGTCCGTGGATTAATACTTCATCACTCGCGTTCTTGTTTTTTATTATTATTATTATTCGTTTTCTTCGTGTTATTTTCTCGTTTGCGCTGGACATTCGATTTGTTCTGGTTTTCACCGTCGATATTTCAATATTTTTCTGATTCATATTCCTTTTTGAATTTAAGTAAGTACATAGATATCGTTTGTTTTTTTTTTCCAAATTCTTTTGACAACGTTTTGATTCTACGTTGTTGTTGTTGTTTCGATTTTCTGTCGTTGTACATTTGTGCTCTTTTATTATTTCAGAACTGTAATCCAATATTCAAAATGAAGTTGATCGTATTATTGTGCTGCTATTTGTACGTTATATGCACCGTTAATGCAGTTTCATTCACTGACTTGGTCGGGGAAGAATGGGAATTATTCAAGGTTAGTACGTAGTACGTTTACGTTACGTTCGTGAAAATATCACGGCTGCATTGCTTTGTTCTCGTACTGTTCGCATAAGTGTTCGCATTTGCACAGTTTGGTCAAAGATCAAACGAAATGTGCCATTAAACTTGATATCAGTGACCAATGAGGCATATACGTTTCATAGTATAATGACTCTAACCGATAAATATGGCTTAAAATAAATAAGCTACCGCGAATGCGATCATTTGTTCGCATTTCGGGTACTACGTAGTATTTTAAAAACGTTATGTCGTTCGTCGATCGACGTAGATGTTAATTAATTTCACTTGGATTTGTTTACAGACTCAATTTTCGAAAGCGTACACTTCGGAAGTGGAAGAAAAATTCCGATTCAAAGTGTTCATGGATAACAAGCATAAAATTGCCTCTCACAACAAAAGATACCGTAATGGCGAAGAATCATTCGAATTGGAAATAAATCATTTCGGCGATTTGGTACGTCGTGAATTCGTTTTAATATCGTTAGGTTTTGGTCGGCTCTTGTGTTCGTTGTTTCTAATTTACGGCCTGTCTCGCGTTCTGTTTTAGCTTCACCACGAATTCGCCAAAAGAATGAACGGCTACAAGCCTAGCTTGAAAGCGGTGATGGGCGAAGAAAGCGAATCGGTTACCTTTATCGCGCCTTTTAACGTTACCGCTCCAGAAACCGTAGACTGGAGAACTCAGGGTGCTGTAACCGGTGTTAAAGATCAAGGGCAATGCGGATCATGCTGGGCTTTTAGCTCTGTGAGTTTATTAATTACTTTAAATAATATCCACGTAGGCCTATTTGCAATCCGTTCGGACATCGTTTCGATAGCGAAAACCGAGTGCAGTTCTTTAGGCTGAACGGTACTGAAGTAAAAAGTTCATTTTTTTTGCTGTCACGCGATTCGTCCAATGATAGGTATATTTCTAATTGGATATGAATACGTATCGATGTATCGTTCGATTGCTAGCGCATATGATTAAATATTTGCTTTTGGCACGTATTTGTCGTCAAACGAGTGCGATAATTTTCAATGGAAATTTTGTACAAGTTGAAGTATTGCGTACCTAGGCTACCTACGTATGTCTTTGTCTATGTATGTACCATTACCGTATTTCAAAACCTGAATGTTATATGTACGTTAATGTTGCAGACCGGCGCGTTGGAGGGGCAACACTTCAGAAGTACCGGCAAATTGGTATCTTTGAGCGAACAAAACCTCGTCGATTGTTCCGGTAAGTTTGGAAATAACGGATGCAACGGAGGTTTGATGGATAATGCTTTCAAATACATAAAATCCAACAAAGGTATCGATACGGAAAAATCTTACCCTTACGAAGCTCGCGTAAGTACGCGTACACCGTACAGCCACTTGCCACTTGCCACCTGCCACGGCGTGAACGTGGACCATGGTTTTTCACAAAAACTGAAATCGTTTTCCTATTTTGTAGGACGATAAATGCAGATATAAACCTACCAATTCCGGTGCCACCGATAAAGGTTTCGTCGATATTCCCGAAGGAGACGAAGATAAATTGAAATTGGCCGTAGCCACGGTCGGACCCATTTCTATTGCCATCGACGCCAGTCATCCGTCTTTCCAATTTTACAGCAAAGGTTCGTTCATACTTGATAGTTCTGGTCGATGCCCGGATGCAGTCTTATCCGTATCGATCTAACAGCTTTCAATTCGTTCGTTTCATTTTTAGGAGTATACTACGAAAAACATTGCGCTACGGATCCCAATGACTTGGATCACGGTGTATTGGTAGTAGGCTATGGTACCGAAAATGGAAAGGATTATTGGCTTGTGAAGAATTCATGGGGCGCAGGTTGGGGATCCGACGGTTACATTAAAATGGCCCGTAACAAGAATAACAATTGCGGAATCGCTTCCAGCGCCAGTTATCCGTTAGTGTAATGAAAATGAAATTGCATTTTTCTTTCATCTAGTTCCTTGCGTTGTCATTTTCGTTGATTCTCTCTCTCTCTCTCTCTCTCTCTCTCTCTCTCTCTCTCTCTCTCTCTCTTCTCTTTTTTTCGTACCTAATTTTATCGAGACTCGAAGAACTTTTATTCTATTCTAGAAACGCGAGTGGTAACTATTTTTTACTCCAGTTTACCATGCATCGTTTCTACGTGCATGTACTCGTATAGTGTAGCTATTATTTTTATTTTAACTGTTAAGCAATATTTTACGTACTTACTGCATACCTTGTGCCTAAACTTATTTATACTATATTGTTTTCATCGAATGTGATATTAGTACACCTACTCTTCTTATTCGTAATGGACGTTTCGTTTACGTACCTTATGTGTAATTCGTTGTTCTAATCAAAACTCGATCCAATATATTAACGATGCATTTTTTAATTTGTTTTTACTTCGCGGTACTTGTTAGCTGCTGACAGCGGCTCTAATTTTAACTTGAAAAAAACCACGATGATATAGGCTAAAAGCTAAAACGAAAAAAAATCAACTAACGAGGAACAACTGCGGAGGAATTATCTACGTTAGGTACACTTAAGTATTGGTAGAAAGGAAACACTGATTCGCTTCTTCGCGAATTAACGATCCTCATCTTGGCGTATCTCCGAGGCGATAGTAGTAGTTGTATTGTGTATTCGGTATTCTTACATCTACTACGGTAAAGTAGTGTAGTAGGAAAACACAAAACAAGGCTTAACTAGCTTAACAACAGAACAGATGTACGAATGCTGTTTTCAGTATTAGGATTTGGACGGAATACGAGCGCGTATTCGAAATAAATAATTAGTCTTTAAAGTAAGTGCAGTTGATCTATATTAATTTGCTGCTTTATTTACTTATTACTCGAGTATGGTGACCCGAACCGATGCATCGGTTTATTAGTCCGTCTCTCGACTTCGTTTATTATCATTATTTCATACTCGTGAAATCCTCTCGTATCAATTCGATGATTCATTTCATTTCCTCCAGTCGGTGGTTTATTTATCAATATTTTTATTTACTTATACCTACTTACGAATCGTCGACGCCCTAAAGGACGCGTTTGATTTGAATTCAATTTGAAAATTGTCTCATTTGTTTACTTTTCATACATCGCACTCGTATGTGCAGAGTTTTTTTCCTCTCGTTTCTGTTCATCCACGATGATTTTGTTTTATTGGAATTTTACTCGAAAGAGGGTGTGTTTTAATGGTTTTAATACCTGAATAGATACCTAAATCGCTCGAGTCTCTCTGCCTAGGGATAGGTAGTTAGTTGTGTTGTTTTGTTTTTGTTTTTTTGGTTTTAACAACAGGAGAAGTGTGTTACGATATTGATTAGCGGTGTGTTTATTGTTGTTATAGGTGTAGGAATTTACTCTCTCAACGCAAATATGAGCTATGCTACGCGTTCCAGTAAGTTGCAGATTTAAATTTTCGCTATAAAAATTCTACACGAAGGACGTCTCGGGCGAGTATTGAAAGCAATTGTTTTCGATGTTGCAGTATCCCAACAGCAGGGAAACGATATAAACCCGGTGAAAGTGGAAATGTGGCAACAAAGTTCGTATTTGTCCGATTCCGGTATACAAACCGGGCTAGTTACGCAGACGCCTTCGTTGTCCGGTAAAGAGGAGGATATGGACCGCGATCAAATTTTATTCGATTTGGATCAAGGATTCAACCAAGGATTTACGGCCGAACAAGTCGACGGTAATTGTTGTTCACGAGCTCCTAGCTGCGGCTGTCGTATTCCAACTCTCGAGACGTTTATACGTATTTTTTGCCGTTTTAAAACTTAGAAATGAATCAGCAGCTGAGTCAAACGCGCAGCCAAAGAGTTCGCGCTGCCATGTTTCCGGAAACGCTGGAGGAAGGCATCGAAATCCCTTCGACTCAGTTCCACCAAGGCCAGCCTACAGCCGTGCAGCGACTAACGGAACCCAGCCAAATGTTGAAACACGCCGTCGTCAACTTAATCAATTATCAAGTGCGACTCGTACTTTTACTACTCCTTAGCCTACCTACGTCGCGCCGGTATAATTATGGCAATTCTTATTTTATCGGTTCGATTAGGACGACGCGGAATTGGCCACCAGAGCTATACCGGAATTGGTTAAGCTGCTCAGCGACGAAGATCAGGTGGTCGTTTCGCAAGCGGCCATGATGGTTCATCAACTCTCCAAGAAGGAGGCTTCGAGACACGCGATAATGAATAGCCCTCAGGTATTACGTCCGTCGGTTGACTTTTGGTCCATAGCGGTGACAGCCCGGTAGAGATACGTATCTATATTATCTGCGTGTGTGTTTTACGATATCCAGATGGTCGCCGCTTTGGTTCGAGCCATTTCGAATAGCAACGATCTAGAAACGACAAAAGGGGCCGTCGGCACTTTGCATAATCTATCTCATCATCGGCAAGGGCTGTTGGCCATATTCAAGAGCGGAGGTATTCCGGCTCTCGTCAAGTTGTTAAAGTAAATATCCGCTACATCGGTCACGATCTGACGCAAGTATGTGTTGCTAAACGACAAACATGTTGGTCTGTTCAACGTTGACAGCTCGACGGTGGAATCGGTACTGTACTACGGTATAACGACGCTGCACAATTTATTGTTGCATCAAGAAGGCTCGAAAATGGCGGTACGACTGGCCGGCGGATTGCAAAAAATGGTCTTGCTTCTGCAACGCAGCAACGTCAAGTTTCTAACCATCATAACGGACTGCCTGCAAATCTTGGCTTACGGAAATCAAGAATCCAAACTTATAATCTTGGCCTCCCAAGGACCCACCGAACTGGTGCGTATTATGCGTACCTACGACTACGAGAAATTGCTGTGGACCACGTCTCGAGTACTCAAAGGTAAGGGCGAACGCGCCGCCGCCGCCGCCGCCGTTCTACCAGTCCGTTGGTTTGTCCAGCGTCTTTTTGCATCGGCTGAAACGAACGCGTTGCAATTTTAATCTTTGCAGTCTTGTCCGTATGCTCGAGTAATAAGCCGGCCATCGTGGAAGCCGGTGGCATGCAAGCCTTGGCGATGCATCTCAACCATCCTAGTCAGCGTTTAGTTCAGAACGTATTGTGGACTTTGCGTAACCTTTCGGACGCGTCTACCAAAGTAGAAGGTCTGGAAGGCTTGCTGCAATCCCTGGTGCAACTTCTAGGCTCGACCGACGTAAACGTGGTGACGTGCGCGGCCGGCGTGCTCTCCAACTTGACGTGCAATAATCAACGAAATAAGGTGACCGTATGCCAATGCGGCGGAATAGACGCTCTCGTCAGGACCATCGCCAACGCCGGCGATAGAGAAGAAATTACCGAACCGGCGGTACGAACGACTAACATACATGCATACATACGTATTTTAAATTATTATGTACTCGTACTAGGTAGAGGTACCTACTACCTAGTACCTAACCTACTACCTAGCTATAGCTCTAGCTACCTAGTACCTACGTTTTCGAATTATTGTTTTCTATTTGCGATGCGATATGGTAGGTTTGCGCTTTACGACATTTGACGTCGAGACACGTAGAATCGGAGATGGCGCAGAACGCGGTCCGAATAAACTACGGTATACAAGTGATCGTGAAACTGCTGCATCCGCCATCGCGTTGGCCGCTAGTCAAAGCGGTCATCGGACTCATTCGCAATCTAGCTCAGTGTCAGGCTAACCACGCTCCTCTACGCGAGCACGGTGCCATTCACCATTTGACCAGACTTTTGATGCGCGCCTTCCAAGATACTCAAAGGGTACGTTCGTCTGTCTCTTCTATCGAATACTACGATTGGCCGGCGTGTGGTTTTGACTCGCCGCCATTTCTTTCGTCTTTTAGCAACGCTCGAGCGTCGCCAGCAACGGTAGCCAGCCGACGGGCGGCGCGTACGCGGACGGCGTCCGCATGGAAGAAATCGTCGAAGGAGCTGTCGGCGCTCTTCACATACTCGCTCGAGAGTCGCACAACAGAGCGATCATACGATCGCAGCAAGTCATCCCCATTTTCGTTCAGCTGCTGTTCAACGAAATTGAAAATATTCAACGAGTGGCGGCCGGCGCGCTCTGCGAATTGGCCGTCGAAAAAGAAGGCGCCGAACTTATCGAGCAGGAAGGCGCCACAGCTCCGCTAACAGAGTTACTTCATTCCAGAAACGAAGGTGTCGGTAAGTAGAGTAGAACTCAGCAGGGCTGGTCGAACAGAACGACGTTTTGTTCTGTTCTGTTCGCTAACGAATCGTTCCAATTTTTTATTGATTCGTTTTGGTTTTGCTCATTGTGCTTTGATTCGGTTCGGTTCCGTTTTGTTCTGATTACGATCGCCAAGTTTTCTGAATTGTTTTGTTATGGTTTTGCTCATTATCCCCACATTTCTTTCTGTTCTGTTCTGTTTTGTTCAGAAAGACGTTTATTATGATTTTTTTGTTCTGGTTTTGCTCATCGTCATTCATTATGTTTTATTCTGTTCTGTTCTGTTCTGTTCTGTTCTGTTCTGTTCTGCTTTGATGGCAAAAAGCAAAAACACCTTAGCGGCCTGGTGGGTGGCAAGGCAAATAGCAAAATAATGGCAATATGATTTTTTTTTGTTTGTGGTTACAGTTTTGATTTGATCAATTCTGGATAAGATTATCGGGTTTCACTTTCACTTTCGCAGTTTCATTTCATATCATTATCTTCTTCTCTTCACTCACAAAATTTTAATTTTGAAAGTTTCCCTTTTCTCATTCCTGGCAGAAAGTTAGCTATGTGCTACGTTTATAGCAACAAGTGATTTTTTTAAACTTTCATTTCAAAATTTTCAATTTCAATTTTTATTCATCGTTTTTAATTTAAATGTTTTGTTCTGTTCTGCTCTGCTCTTGAACAGCATTTTTTTCAATGTGTTTTGTTCTGGTTTTGTTCATTACATTCTATTCTGTTCTGTTCTGTTTTTAAACAGTACTTTTTTCAATGTGTTCTGTTCTGGTTTTGCTCATTAAGATTTGCTCGCTTTCTGTTCTGTTTTCGAACAGCACCACCTTCAATTTGTTTTGTTCTGGTTTTGTTCGTTTAATTGAAGCACAGTTTTGTTCTGTTTTGTTTTTTGTTCAGAAAATTTTTTTTTCTGTT
The DNA here is from genome assembly GCA_900050545.1 of Trionymus perrisii. Lineage (NCBI taxonomy): Eukaryota > Metazoa > Arthropoda > Insecta > Hemiptera > Pseudococcidae > Trionymus > Trionymus perrisii. Next base: position 2,031 of record FIZV01006471.1, on the reverse strand, counting down.
TTTTGTTGTTTTTATTTGTTCTGTTCTGTTCTGTTCTGTTCCGTCCGACCAGCCCTGAGTAGAAGTACATAGAAGTATATAGTACATACCAATACAAGCAATGATACACTTCCTCCAACTCTCGATAACTACCGACGTGTACGTGTACGTTTACTTACTTACTTACTTACATTCGTTTCTCACTACTCTAGCTACGTACGCGGCTGCGGTATTATTCCGCATGTCCGAAGACAAGCCGCAGGATTATAAGAAACGTTTATCGATGGAGCTAACTAATTCGTTGTTCAGAGAAGACCAAAATGTTTGGCCCGCTAGTGCTGATTTAGGAATCGGGCCAGACCTGCAGGTTAGTTCGTTATCTTTATCTATAAATTTTAGTAGATGTTCATTATTGTTCACATGCGCGGCTTGTTTTCACATTCGACATTTGCTCATATTTTTTGTTTACTTTTAGCTGCGTAGTCTAGATTTACGTAATATATGTATCATGTATGTAGTATGTACCTAGTGGCTACTGGCTAGTACCCGATACCCATCTAATATGTGTATTGTAGCAAGTAGCTGCCTATAATTCCTACGTCGCTGTTGTTCGTATAGCACAATCGCTTTTCTATATGCTTTGATTTTTCGTTTTGTTTGGGCTTGTTATTTTGTAGGATTTATTAGGCGAAGACGACTATAATATATACGGGCAAGGTCCCGCTAGTATATCAAATCAAAATTACCACCAGCACTCCGGTAAGTACTGTTTGATGATTGGTAAATAAAAGAAGAAACTTCGAGTAAGTGCTTGTAGAATTTTTGCTCTCGTTTTTTGTTTTTGCCTTTTTTCTCCTCTCCTTTTTTTTAAAATTTATATCTACTACCTTGGCAGTTGTATCGTAGATAGTACGTAGCACGGCGTACGTAAAATAACCACGAATTTGTTTCAGGGTATGACACGCTACCCCTAAATGGTACGCACGGCGTAAAATTAGAACAGCTGGAAGAATTGCCAATGCCTCCTTTGGAAAATGATATAGTTGCCGCGTGGTACGATACCGATCTGTGACATTCTGTCAAATCATACATTCCATTAAGTATTATCGTGTTTCTCTCTATTTTTTCTGTTTTCGATTCTCATTTTTTTTGATTTATTTATTTAATTTTTTTTTTTGGGGGGGGGATGTTTTTGTTACTTTGATCTTCCTCCACTATTTTACGTAATATAGGTAATGATTGTAGATAATGGTGTGTTCACTAACGGTATGAAAAGACGTATTCTAATTGAAACGTCGAATAGTTGATATCATATTTTTCCATCCACCTAATGCAGTTTTTTTTCACTTTGGAAATTTTCCATTGTGTTCAAAGCTATTTTGAATTTTTTGAAACTTCGTTTTCTTTCTTATTTATTTATATTTTCCTGAACATTTTGTTTTCCTACGATTCGTCATATCGGGGGATTTAATTTGAAATGAAAGACATTTTCGAAGCATCTTATACAACCTATTCTTACCTATTTTCTAAGAAGTACGTAGTGCGTATCTATCAACTTACACACTCGAGTACTACGTATTTTTAATTTTTTATCGCTTCAGTTTTATTGTTTGTTACGCGTTAATAATTATATAATTATTATGAAATATAGCGTTTGATTGCAACTTGAAGTATATTTTATCGTTCGTTTTAGATAGGTAGTGGTAGCACCGACGTGTAAGTGAGTAGGCGTGTGGCTCGTACTTACTATATACCTCGATTGTGTTCCACTATCAAGCACGATAAATAAAAATTGAACACCGCGTGAATTTTAGTAAATTTTTTCATCGTACCTTAACCTACCTACTTGCTTTGAAACGTTGACGAATTAGGTACTCGAAATATATAAATTTGTAACGAAATCTAGAGTTGGTTTGTTTTATTTCGTTCGTAGATCATCTTAAGCTATACGTTTATAATGGTAATGGAAATTACAGAAGAAAAGTAACGTAAAACTAAACAGATTTCGTATTTTTCACATTTTTTCTAAAACAACAACACATCACTTATAGA
>FIZV01006448.1:0-11276 GCA_900050545.1 Trionymus perrisii | reverse complement strand
CTGTGCAGGTCGAAAAACAAAATTTTTTCACTTTAATTTAATTTTAATTATTTTTTTTCAAATTTACTCATGCATTTTTTTAAAGTTCAAATTTTTAAAATTATAAAAAAAAATTCTGTTCATAAATTGTAATCAATTAAAATTAGTCGCATGCGAAAATTTAACCCATGGAACATGGAAGTCTGAATCGAGCGGAAATTTTTTTAAGATATTGCAGAATTTTTGAACCACTTTTAAAAGCTTTTCAAAATTTAATTTTTTATATCTAGGCACTTCATAAAAATCTCAATTCTTTGAAAACTTGGAGGGAAGTTGGACTTCCATGACTTCCCCATCAAATACACCCCTGAATTAAATTTATCCAAAGTTCCATCATTGTATTTTTTTCCAAAAATTTGAAAAAATCCACTTTTTAACAAATCACTTTTGAAAAATGATATTTTTCACTCTTGAAAGATTGAGAAATTTTTTCCTCTAAAAATTAAAAAATAATTTTTCTCCAAATAATACTTAATCGTGAATCTTATTTTTTTTTTTTTTCAAAAAATTCTTCCCTAAAAAAAATGAGACATTAAACTAAGAATCCAAAGTTCCATCTTTCGAGTTTTTGAATTTTGGAGCGTTGAAATATTGTTGTGTTTCACTAAGGAAGAATAAAACGTCTGAATGCATAATACATAGATACTTAGGTACTTATAAATAGTGTATTTACATTCCTATAGTACTAAGTAAGTACATTGAAACTTGAATGTAATATTCTAATTCATCTTTTTTTTTTATAGTGTGCCTATTTTCAAGAATTTACCAGATGACACGTTAATTAAAATATCAGATGTGTTGGAAGAAGTAAGTCAATTTTTTCGTAAATGTTTACTGTTTAGTTCGTAATAAAGACGTTCATGGGTCATGACCGAATGAGAGAATGTGGAAAACGCGTCGACTCTTCTCTAGGTACTTACACTTACATATTTTCATTAATCAATAATGTTAGTACTGGTTGTACGTACAACTTGGGTGAGGTATCACAATAAAAACTCGTTAGCAGTTGGAAAATTGAAGCTAAAAAATAAATTACGCTGTATACACCAATCATTTGATGAAAATTTTCAACAATTTATTATAACCCAAACGTCTTGTTAGAGCAGTGGAGTACCCAGTACCGGCACTTCGGTTCACGCTCGAACATACCGCTTTCAGTTGAATTAAACGAGCTGCATTAAGTTTTCCCATCGAATTTGTATGGTACTCGCGTAATATTCAATTACAGGCGACATCGTGTTTGTCAATCGGACAATCGAACAGAAGTTTCGCCGATCCGAGTGTGAAATTATTTGTGCAAGTATTGGCATTGCTCGGTGCTTATTTCCTCTCTATAGTCTGTACTAGTATGTGTCTATGTCTAATGTCGATGTGTCGTGCAATAGCTATTCGTTTCCGATTGGTAATTAATATTTGGTCATTTGTCAGCCGTAATACCGCTGGTGACTTGGCAAAATATCCGCCCAGATTACAAATTATATTCGCGTTACGTTGGTTTTTTAAATATGTGCATACTATAGTAAAATAGATACGTACGACAATACGAGTACGTCTCATACCTACGCTTATATAAATGAAATTCTCGCGAACTAACATGGTGAATAGATAATTTATAAAGAAATAGTCGGACCCAACATTATTAAACTATAGGTATATACGAGGTTGTCTCATTCCTTTGATGTAGCGCGTGCCACCTGGGCCAGCACCGCGGCGGGTGACGTCATATGGCGGAGTGCTTCGCCGTGTTTTACACGCGCTAAATGGAAGCGCCAAGAAGATTTTACCGATTTTTATTTTTTTTCTCAAAAACGGTGAGGTTTACGAAATTTTTGAAAATAACTAATGTTTTAGAGGATTAAAAATACTACTAAATAAAAAAAAAATTGAAAATTTTGAGTGAAAATCAACCATTTTAGACAGCGTTGAATATCAAATTTCGCAAAATCTAAAAAAGTAAAAATTACAATAAATTGCAAAAATTTATCAAACTTTGACTTATTTTATTATAATTTTAAAATGGCCAACAAATTTCAATGTTCTTTCAAATTTTGAAAGTTTTGGTATACTTGTACTTCGCATTATTTTACCTGGTCGTGAAAAAAAAAATGGAAATAAGTACCTATCATTTGGTATTTTTAAAATTTTCATTCGGCATTGCATTTTTGCATTTTTATAAATTATAATCTACATCCCCCTAAAAAAAAATTGTTCTATTTATTTATTCTATGAAATAGACTTTTTCATTTCCTTATACTTAAAAGTAGCACTCGTCCCAAAAAAAATTTCCATTACATATACGAGTATATATAAAAAAAATAAAAATAGGTACGATAGCATTTTAGTTTAATATTGCATGATAAAACATCGAATTTTGATGGATTTTTTTTTTCTTTTTTTTGTTCGATAGAATTTTTTCTCCTCTAAAAAAAAAGTTCTCATGAAAAATTGGTAAATTTATTGTTTATGCCATAAAAATTGAAAAAATCGTAAAATGCTAAACTTTCTTCCATTTGCCGCATACAAAACAATGTTTATTTACTCCGCCACATGACGTAACGACAGTCGATGGGCGGCCACCTACTTAAATTACCTACTTAAGCCGAATGAGAGTGGGCGAGTGAGACAAAGACCTCTTCTATAGTTTAATAATGTTGGTTTATATTATCCGTTAATCCGTTATCATTGAAAAATTATTTTTCCCAAAAAAATCTACTGATAAAATTACTAATTAGGCCGTTACTCCGTGCGAATTCGTTGTAAAAAATTATTAAGTTATAGAAAACCAACCATGATACCGAGCACAGTCGCAGTTTTTCCTAGAAGATTAATAACAGTGAGTTTTACTCCGCGATTATTTAAATTCATTTCACTATTTCTAGGTCATACTTGATTAAGTTGGTCTTTTGATTAACATTTGGTATTAATTACTTGCCCTATTGTTTGTATTTCAGACGGTCAGGCCACATACCCCGTTGATAAGATTCCGTAAAGGTGGAAATGACGGTAAATTTTTGATGTTTTCGACACTTTCGTACCAACGTGTAGTATATGTATTTCTTCTGAGAAAAACACACACACTATTAGATTACTTTAAATTAGAATCGCATCGCTTCCTGAATTAAACTAGACTACTATTTACCCAATCAATTCCAGGCACCAAAACCTCCGGTTCTAGTTGTGCATCTGGTTCGAGGTCGAATTCCGGACCCAGACCAGTCTTAGAAGATTACCAGTTGCCTTTAAAATATCGAAGACGTCCTCTGGACGAAGCCGAAATAAACGCTATCAACGTAAGTCTTCGATAGTTCATGTCATACCAAACATGAAGCATAAGTCGTGTAAACTATTCGTACCTTTCACGTTTGTTACAGAGTGGCGGTATATATTAAATCCACCAGTGATAACCCAGCGAGCCTGAAAATCCCCTCTTAGATTTCCCATGGCACCCTAGTAATCGAGGTGAATCGATTCGGAGTAGATCATTTCATCTTATTTTCGTATACTTCATGTGTCTTATATTAGGTATGTAAAAAATGAATAAATCAACTGTACATATGTCTAAAACGCATTCCTTTTCAAAATTTAATATCGTTTAATTCAATAATATTCTTAACATAGTCAACAAAAAAGGAAAAAATAATCATCAAAGACAAATATAAAAAGCCATAAATATTAAAAACGATACACGACATGCTAAGGTAAAATACACGATTTTCATTTCATTAAAAATTCTATATAATTCTATAAAATCAGTACAATTGCAAATACATACAAACTAAACCTAAACTTAATATAAAATAATCGCAAGAACAAATCGAACAAAATATTTAAAAAAATATATAACGTAGCTCTACGTATGATACATAGGTACAAAGAAAAAAAATAACAATAGACAAGTGATCGTCTTAAAAAATAAAAATATTTAAAGCAATATACCAACCGACAATCATACTTAAAAAATTTCTTCTCGGTGAGATCTACTTATTTAAATTTCGTTCATTTGTATTATAATCAACGAACGAAAATCTTCGCTTATGATATGCTCTCAATGATAAATTTTTTAATAAATGATTCTATATCTTCGACGAATCTTGTATTATCTTCATTCTCATGATCAAAGGTACCAATATTTAGGTATATTAAAAATTTCCGAAGTCATTACAATAAAAAAAACATACTCGTCAATAATATTTATAGTGTACCTTTGAACACCTTTTAGATGCAAATTTATTTCTTCGAAAAATATCCAATAACTGAATTCTAAACAATGCCTTAAAAATCAAAAAAAGATGGGAATAGGTCTAGGCATTTTGCATGCCGCGCCGCCTTAAAATTGGAACAAATCAAAAAAATTCCCATTTTCAATGGAATGTTCAAGTTCAACATACCATATCATCGAGCTTGATATCGAATTTTCAAATATACGTAAAAAAATAACGCTTATAAAAACTAATCGATTAAAAATATCGACTTATCGAAGGTAATATTGCCGAAGTTTAGTAACCTTGACAAAATTGGCGGATTTTGATCCTATGCAAAAAAAATTAAATGCTTATCCACGTATAAAAAAAAGAAAAAAAGGAGACTTCCATTCTGGTATGAATATCATGTAAATGCGGGTAACATTTTGTTCCTAACTTAATTCAAGAGGCTGAATCATAAGAATATGATTCCAAAGGCTTTCCTTCTTCTCACTCTTTTTATTTCAGTTAAAGACGTTGATGGAATTTTTTTTTTAAATTACGAGTAAAATAGAGATTAACGCAAAGTACAGAAATATACAATTTTTGTTCCTACATTTTTTGTATTAATTTTATGCGATATCGATAATTGATGCCAATTTTTTTCGATAAATACATGCATGCAAATTTTTCTGTAAAATTGAAATAGAAATGTCGATATTGCAAGATTTTGATATATCGATAATCGACACTGAGTTACTGATTATATCAATTTATAATTAGTTACATCGATATTCTATATCGAATTATCTCGGCATTCGATATAAAATTATTTCGATTATCGATAATGATTGTGGCCATGAAAATAATTTATCTAAATTTTAAATATTCAATTTTACACGGTCGATATAATTTCTAGAAAATCCATTTTTTTAAATCGATACCTACCTACATTGTTCAAGTAGTTAAATAGGAGAATTTTTAGGAAAATTTCAAAAATGGAAATTTCAAAAAAAAATTGAAGAGAAATGACAGGAATTTTCTTTTTTTAATCTGAAGAACATTGACAGATTTTTTTTTTTTTAATTTTAAGAGAAAATTCAAGAATTTTTCAACAAATTTTAGAAGAAAATTTTTCTCAGAAGAATATATCCAGCAAAATTTTGAAAATAATTTTTCTATTTAAAAATGTTGAAGATTTTTTTTTCCTGAAAATTTTAAAGAATTTTGTTTAAAAAACACTAAACCAATTATTGATTTTAAATGGAATCGATCATCGATTTGAAACTGAATTGACTGCCGATATCAAAATCTGTCATCGATTTTTTGCTAAAAAAAATAACACTAGATTTTTTCCGACTAAAAATCTCAATTTTTGAAGAAAATATCGTATTAAGGATTAGGTAAATCTCGCTGTTTTCTGGAGAAAAGGAAGTTTATTATTATCGATCGAAGGTATGGAATTTCAAAATTTACAATTTCAAACAAATCTCAATATTTTCTCCGCCAATCGAAAATTGAACTTTTAAATCGATTATCGATTAATACAAATTTCAATATTTTCCAATACAAATCAAAAATCGATTTTAAATTTTTTTCACAGATATCGATTCTTTGCACATTAATTATAGAATTTATCATCGTATCAGCTGTATATCGACATTTTTATCGATAAAATTTTCAAAAAACAAAAACAAAAAAAAATCAAAATAGCAGAAGTTTACACCAAGTACATATTATTTAAAAAAATCTATTGTATGTTCTCTACAAATACCCACATTTTAGAAGTTGGAACTCCTCAAAAAAGGTTCCTACCCACCCCTCACTAAGACAAATCCAAAAAAAGGAGTGGGCAAGGGAGAGGGAGGAAAGCCCCAGGTTGTACTACTACTCTCGCAACATTTGAAATTATTTTTTATCAAACAATCCTCGTACTCTAAATAAAATATTATCGAATTCCATCGATAGTAATTATGCGAAAAAAAATAATACGATAAATATAATTCTACCCGTATTTTATAGTCATAAAATTACACACCTACATACATGTTAATTATCACAAATGGTACTGGCCATGTCGCCAAAAAGGCCGAAATTTTGATTGACGAACAGATATTTATGTAAACTCTCCTAATACGTGAGTAAATTTTAAAAGTGGAATGTCCTTTTGCACTTACCCAAAAAAAAAAAAAACTTTCACAAAAACAAATATTAAAAAAAGCAAAAAACAAATCTCATCGACCTGCGACAACGTTTGTTCGTAAAACAGTACCTAATGAAATTATCACCGACATTTACAAGAAACAAAATTGTTCGTCGAACTCGCTCATTGTGCAAAATTCTACGCTTATCCATTAAGGAGGAAAAAAGAAACACTAAGAAATATAAACAAAACAAAAAAGTATCATATAAAGAGAGAAAGAATAAAACAAACCCTAATGAATATAAAAATACGTAATACTTTCGGTATTCAGTCGTCGCAAATTAATAAATAAAAACATCGAGGGAAGAATTTGGGCTGGAGAGGGGTCAAAGAGAGGGTAAAATGTAAACAAAATACGGTACACGGGGCACGTAGGGGTAAAATCTACACGCAATGTACACGAGTAAAAATAATGATTAAAAAAATAATTAAAACATATGACTCACATGTACACGTTAAAAAATAGGCAATTAAAATAAAATGTAAAAAAAATGATAAAAAAAATAATAATAATAAAAATCTCATATCCCAATTCCGCTTCCATCGTTATCATCATCCTTTTCCCACATCCATTGCAATATTTGTAGTATTAGGAACCAACATACATGCAAGTTAAAACTTCATCTAGGGGACCCGCTCGGCATTTAAGGAGAAAGTGGGTAAAATCCGAGCGTACTGTAGGAGATTTGAATATTGCACACGAATAAAAATTATAAAAAATAAAATTGGCCTAGGCCTATCTCCGATTCGAGAGCATTGGACAAGCACCACATATACATTTGATAAAATACATTTTTGAGATCATTGTCTACACAACCTCGGTTCTGGCTGTTGATTTTTTTTCGTCAATGCGCAAGCCGGTGGCCTAATCAAGAATCGTAATTTAAACCCAGAGCGATTTGGCGGCGGTGTTTGCTAAATGTAGGTTTTCTTCACCCTTTGCAGCGTCTTGCTGTCTAGAGTGGCGTTTTTATCGTTCGGGTTTTTCGTATCGTTTAGCACTAAATTAATGGTGGCCGCTTTGTTGTTCGGGCAAGACGGTAAAAAAGATGAACCACCTTCTAAATTAACTGAATTATCGGCTAACCTGTAATCAAAGATGGAGAAAAATTATGATGTTAGTTAGTGAACTACTCGTAGATTAATTAAATTTGATCGATGTGTGGGACCAGGACCCGATCTCACGTCAAATTTTACTTGCCTGTTTAACTGATGATTCGGATGAAGTGATACATTCGAATAAGAATCGGGGCGAAATCGCCGCGAAAAAGCGTATCCCAAAGCGAAACCAAACGCTAGCGTTAGCAGGACTAGGAATACCATTATCAGACCCATTGTATCGGTAACGTACACCACTGCGATCTTATCACTTTCATCTGCGAAAAAAACAAAAACAAAACACAGATAAATAAAAATTAAACTTATTTTGAATTTTTTCATCACATGTACTTCCTTATTTAGTTTCAATATTTCATTTTCTTAAATTTCCCCATTTTTCTCAGCACTATTAATTTTTTTTTAATTTCATTACCTACTTTTTTTCAAATTTTTCTCAATGTTTGATTTTTTCAATCTTGCCCAATCTTAGGTAGGTATTTTTGAATTAATTTTTCGTTTTATAAACTCGATGCTGAATTTTTTCTCAATTTTTCAAAGTTCTTTCGAATTTGATTTCTTGAGCAGTCCTATTTTTCTCATTTTAAAATTTTCACCATACGTACGTAGGTACTTATTTATTTTTATTTTTTTGAAAACCCTTGTTATCTCTCATCTTTTACGTTTTTATTTATTCGAGTAATAATTAATAACTTTTCAATTTCTTAGAATTTCAATTTTCAACGTTATGTAAATTTAATTTTTGTCCTAGTTCCCATTTTTTTGTTTTCAATTTTCAATTTTAAAATAATGTTTTCTCGATTTTGAATTTTTACAACTCTTCTATTAATTTCTAATTTCTCCAATTTGTCACGCTATCAATGCTTGTTTTTTCCCAATTTCAAATTTTTTGAAAAATTCAACTTTTCTTCAATTTCCATTTTTACGATACCTATATACTTATTTCATTTTTTTAACTATTCAATTTTTTTAATTATTGATTTTTCAATACTTTTTTTATTTTTTCCAGTTTCAATTTTTTTGAAAATTAGTACTTTTTTGATCTTTTGGGGTAATTTTCCCCCTATACTTCCCATTTATTTTTATTAATTTTTTTTTATTCCCAACTTTCATTCTTTTTTTATAGTTTTTATTTTTATTGATGTTTGATTTTTTTAAAGGATTTGCATTTTTTTTTCTCAATTTTTCAATTCCTTCCTTATTTATTTTTTCCAACTTTTTCCAAAATTTTCGAATCAGGTTCAATTTTACATTGCTTACAATGACAATTTTTTTCCATAACTTACCTATTGTCATTTTAAATTAAAGTTTTTCAAATATCCCTGAATTTAAGCTCTTCAAAAATGACGAATTCGAAAAAAAAAACTTTCAACGAATCTTATTAACTTCTAAAGACTTAATTTCAAAGACCGAATCAAATCACCAAGAATCTGATTATAATTACCCATTCCAAAATTCACACATTTCTTCTTCCTATTCTTCCCTTGATCCTCCTACGTGAAAAAAACATCCTAATTCAATTTGGAAGACTATTGAATTAATTTTTTCGCCATTTCAAAACATATTTCACATTTTTCTAGTTTGAGTTCGCTTTGCGTTTCACCCAGAGCGACTCCCAAACTAGCATCATTCGCCTCGTTCGCCACAAAAGTGACAGATTCTTCCGCCGCCGGTTCACGAGTTCAGTCAGGCTCGGGCTCAGCAACGATGCGCGGGCGAATTAATTAAACATCAAAACGCAATTTAACACACAGTCATAACTTTGTTTCACGGTTCGCCAACTAAAAATGACTTTTAAACGAAGCCGAAGATAATGAGAGCGAGAGAGTACGAGGCGTATCTATGTTGCGTTCGGGGACCGAAAAAGAGTAACGAGGGAGGAGCCGAAGAGTTGGAGCCCGCATTCTAACGACGAAAAAATACGAGTAAACACAGTCGCAAAATACTAAACAATACCGTACAGAATACGGATACAGTACACAATACAACAAAAACAACAACGATCAGTATGAGACGTACCCTTGTTACAAGCATTAACCATTGTGCTGCAATCCGTACACACGGGACATTTCGTTATTTCGTTATCTAATAAACACATAAACAATAAGATAATTATAACACTTAGTTGAATAATACTGAAATTCGCTCACTAAGTACCTAACCTACTACAAATTGTACGTAGATACTAGATAGGTACAATACATATTATTATGTTTGGCGCGGCGTTGAAAAAAAACTAAAAACCATAAAACTATACGACAATTACACTATTACATATTATACGAATATTTACCTAATTCTTCGTGATCTTGGATCGAGTTACTCATATCCGGAGGTACGATATTGTTATCTAATTTGACGCAAAAAAATAAATATTGTAAATAATTAAAAACATAACAAAATATTATATTTTCCTCATTACTTGATTTTTATTTAATTAATTTTTTCAACACGTACCAGTCTGAATGCAGAGCTTATGTTGTCCATGGGTCACATTTTGAATAAATTGCTTGGTTTTCTTCTGATCTATGTCTTGCGAAGCGACGCACTTCAAACTTAGCGTATCCCATGAGCAATATGGATCTTGGAGCTCGACGCATTCGCTGTAACCATCATGAAAAATTAAAATTAAAATCGCGTTAACTCGAATTTCTACACCTCACACCTAACAAAATTAACAAGCACAAAAACGACAAAAGTTCAAAATTTAAAACGTGTAAAAAATTTAAAATCAAGAGAAATTGAAATTAAATGGAAAATTTAAAAAATTATAGGTAACTAAAAAGAAGTGAAAACTCTTTAAAAACTAAAAAAAATAATTACTTAAATAATTGAGAAAAATAAGAAATTGAATAACAAAAACTAAAAAAAATCAATTAGAAAAGTGATTGAAAAAATTATTTAACAAAAAAGTAAAAATAAATTTAATAACTTAAAAAAAAAAAACTTGAAAAATTCAGAACTTAAGACAGGTATAAAAGTAACAAATGAAAACAAAATTTTTTAAATTGAATAAGATTCGAAAAATTCAAAGAAATCAAAAATTGGAAAAAAATTAAATTGTATCGGATGCGAGAGAAGTTGAAAATTTAAAAATTCAAGATTTTGAAACATTAAAAAATTTTACTGTTAAAAAAAAGTAAAAATCACAGGCACTAAAAATTGGGAGAATGGAAAAAGAAATAGTTGATTCATGGGGAGGGGAGGGGGATTTTCTGCTTAAAAAATGAAATATTGAACAACGCCACGATTCCTCCCAAAGATACGAGGCTGTACTTGGTTAAAAGCAGAGAAATTGAATTTAAAGTTTTAAAAGATGAAAATTTAAAAACTAGGGAGAAATTAAAATGACGAGAAATTAAATTTAAGTAAATTCAAATTTGAAAATTTTTTAAAAAAGTGTAGGAAAAAGTGAATATTTTAAAAATTAGGAAAAGTTCATAATTAAAAAAAAAGGGTAAATGAAAGACTCAAGTAAGTAAATATGTAGTAGGAATTAAAAATGAGGAAAATTAAAATTTAAAAAAATCAATTGAAAGAGGAAACCAATTTTCTAAGAAATTGGTACTCAAGAAAAAAAACATTAGTAATTTTAAAATTTTCAATTAAAAAATTTGAAAGGAAGTAGAAATTAGAGAAGATTATAAAACTTCAAAAAAAAAAAAAAAAAAAAAAAAAAAAAAACGGGAAAAGTGGAAAATTTAATGAAAAAAAATTTAACTTTGAAAAAAAAGATT
>FIZV01006398.1:0-27352 GCA_900050545.1 Trionymus perrisii | reverse complement strand
TTTCGTCAAAATTTCACTGTTTTTGTGATTTTACCGAAAATTTGAGAGGTGAGAGGGATACATTTTGTTTTTTTTTTCAACCAACGGACATTTTTTCATTCGGAAAAATCATTAATATCCCCATAAATTGGGATTCTTTTCACCCCTTGTTCGCTTTGGCAACAATGCAAATTTTTTCAATAGGAAAACCGTCGACTGTAATAATGCTTCCAGGTTCAAGTTGAATGGTTTTTTAACGCGATGTTGCCGCATTTAAGCAATTTTAAATTGCGAATATCTCGTAAAGGGTGGATTTAAAAATTTTTTGGAACTAGAATTTTTTGTTCCTATTGATGCTTAGAATACGTGTTTTTTTTTTCGGCGGTCGGGTCCGGGCCACCCCGTATTTGAATCGGTTAGAATGAAAAGTGATTAAGTCCACTTTAACTTTTGGCGTTTTTGCTTTTTTCACGGATTACGGGGTATTGAAGTATCGCGGATCTGCTGGTGTGGTCGAAATTTCGTGAAACGGCCGGTGAAATGCTTTTTGGCAACATCGCTTTCTTTCATTCCATCCTATTTCCCTCCTATTTTTGGCAATTTTATATGTGAAATGTAAATTTTTTGTAATACATTTTTCAAAAACTAAAAAAAAACTAGGGGGCTTAGCCCCCTATTTTTTTTGCATCGCTCGTGTTTTCATTTTTCAAAATACGTATTTGTATTTCCTTTTGTCGAAGTTTTACTTGTACATATTTACATGCTGGTTTTACTGTTGAAGTTATACTTTTTTTTTCAATAGGTTTTAATTTTGGGAAAAATTAAAATTTTTTCCAAAATGACCAGTTTGTTGACAAAATCACATTCTTGCCGACAAAATCGAGTTTTGCGAATATTGGGAGAGAGGATGTGATGCACCCCCATACCCCCTATCAATCCGCCACTGCTTCTGAGACAATAATTTACTTACCTATTCTAGAGAAATTAATTTTATTTCAAAATGAAAAATACATATTTTTACTGAATAATTTTTTCTTTTTGAAAAACAGGAAAAACACCAGCTCGATGGATGCCGATTACAGCAGACTGTTCTTCCCGCCAGAACGCCTTGAAAAATGTGACATATATCATCATCCTCGCAGTTGAATATATGAATGGTAAGTAGTTCCATTCTTAATTTTTTAATGACCGCTCAATGGTTTTTAAAAGTCATAACGAAGTGAAGTATAATAATCAAAACACTAGAAAAAAATTGCAGTTCTTCTGATCTCGTAGAATCCATTAAAAACACATGAACTTTTTATTTACACTTGGCGAAAGAGAGTAAAATTAAGCTCAAGTATTTTGACCCTTTTCTTCCAAAATACTTCAGCCAGGCCATAAACAACAGCAATTTGAAATGTACGATAACTTGTACGAGTACATCTATATTTTTCAGTATGTTTCGCCCTCTGGCCAGTATATCGACCATTGTTAATTTATACTAATGATTTTTAATCACTAGTTCGCAAATTTCAACCATACATTGAATACGTCTGTCACTGGCATTGCGAATTGATTGAAAAAGATGTGTCGAAAGTCCCCGAAAAGTCCTGCAGTCCTGCCTGTTGGTTTGAGATTTTTTAGGCACTCTGTTAAAGTTACTAAACGAATTCGAGAATTTGATAATGGGTACTTATCATGGGTACAATTGTGATGAACGGTTAAAAGTTTTTATTTTATGTAAGTATTTCTTAAAAAAAAAAAAAAAAAAAAAAATTTGTTCTAAAACTCATTTTATTTAATTTTACTATTTCTTTTTTGGCTAAAAAATGAGAATATATTTTTTCCTAAGAGAAATTTTAAAATCCTTTTCTCAATTAAATAAATAAATAAACAAAACAAAGAAACGAACAAAAAAAAAGATTTAACAAAAAAGTCATATTTTTCCTCCAAAAAATTTTGGAAAATTTTTTTTAATTTTTTTGAATTCTTTCATATATTTTATTTTGAAAAATCGAAAAAATTTCGATTTCAAAAAGAACTGAAAATTTTTCTTCGTAAAAAAATAAGATAGAAAATTACTTATATCAAAAAATTTCAAAGATTTCTTCATCCAAAAAAGTTAAAGAATTTCTTTAACCCCGAAAAAATTGATTTTTTTCTCAAAAAGAATCCTACAGTGTAAACAGAGATTACTTAAGAATAATTAAATTTATTTTTGCCAACCTACCTACTTTATCTACTTATTCCAAAAAAGTATTTTAAAAAGTTGAAAAAATACTAAATTTTGCAAAAATTGAGAAATTTTTCAACTTTAAAAAATTGAAAAAAAATTTTCTCCTGAACAAGGGAAACAAATTCGTCCAAAAATAGGAATTTTTTCTCCGAATAAAAATTTCTTGAAAAAATTTTCCAAGGAAAGCAGATAAAAGCAAAAAATAGAACTTGAAAAAAAAATAGATTTTTCTGCTTAATTTTATTTATCTTTAAAAAAAAAATTGAAAAATTTAATTAAGAGATTTTTTTCTTCGATTTTTTTTCTTTTATTTCAGATTTTTTTCCAAAACTATAAAAATTTGTAAAATAATTTCACTATAAAAAAATGATGGATTTTATCTACATTTTTTACATAGTTAGGTAATATCTTCTTACACCAAAATATTTTAATTTAAAAAAAAAATGAAAATTTTTTTTATTTCAAAAAACTTAAATTATGAAATTTTTACTCCCAAACAAAAAATTAAAAATAGGTAGGTAATTTGAATACCTGCTTAATTTTTATGTACAATGTGCTCGATACATTCCAAACGATTAATATCCAATTATCACTTCTACAATGTATATTTTTCTCAAATGTAGGTATAAAATATCAAAGAGTTGATTTGTTTGGCAACAGAAGCATACGACCAAAATACATCGTTTTCAAAACTCAACCAACACGTGTGTTCGTACGTGCCGCGCCGGTTGGCTGAAATATACACAAACTCTGTCATCTTTTTGTTAGCTCATTAATATTAGCATGTCGACTTAGCACAGCGAGTATTCTCAGTTGAATTTAAAATTTATAAATAACGCCTACTCGGTACACTCTGCTCGAATTTATTTGAATTGGCTAGAGCATAAATCTGCTCGAAAACGAAGTAAACGAACTTGACATCTTATCAAGGCGAAATCCTATACATACGAGTTTAGTTGATCAAGCTCTCGAAATACAAATTAATTTGTCCAAGTTTACAAGTATTACCTCATTAGACAAGTCGATTTATTTCATTTTTTGGAAATTTTTCAATGTTACTTGGTGCGGAACCGAAACTCGAAAATGACAGTCACACAGGAAGTACTCGAATCAGAAAATGAGTTTCATCAAAGATATTCTTCTGC
This sequence comes from Trionymus perrisii, assembly GCA_900050545.1. Classification (NCBI taxonomy): domain Eukaryota; kingdom Metazoa; phylum Arthropoda; class Insecta; order Hemiptera; family Pseudococcidae; genus Trionymus; species Trionymus perrisii. Next base: position 24,010 of record FIZV01006398.1, on the reverse strand, counting down.
CAGAATTTCTACACAGAAATATTTTTCGCAAAATGTGTACGATTTGAAGTACACTACAAGCTGTTTTCTTCGTATTGTAAAAAATGTGGGCTAAATTCTCCCCAGACACTGATATCATGACACAAAAATAAATACGTGAAGTTTTTTTTTTTTTTTCGGAAATATCCTCATTCTACTTCCTAACATTTTGTGACGAGAATAAACTTTTAAAACCGCAATTCTTGTTTACACGCGAGGCCAACTCTTCCCTTTGATATTCTGAGAACTAATTTATAAATTAAAAATGCCCACATAGTGTTTACAGAATTCTGTTAAGTACCTACTTCAAAAAAAAAAAAAAAAAACACATCACAGGCTGTTTCATTATAACCTTAGAGATGTATAAATGTCCATTTGTGAATGGCGAGGAAAATAACAATAGTAGGTAGGTAACCAGGTATAGGTACTTCTACCTATTAATGAAAATCAATGACCCATTAAGGATATTTTCAACGCTTAAATATTCCTCATCCTGTTCTGTTCTGTTCTGTTCTGTTTTTTTTTTTTTTTTTTGGCTTAAATCACACTCTTTTTTAATTACCATTCCTGTTTTTTTTTTTTTTTTTTTTTTTTTTTTTTTTTTTTTTTTTTGGCTTAAATCACACTCTTATTTAATTACCATTTACACGTATCTATCCTTGCTTTGAATTCATAATACGGATTTCCTTTCCCCTTGCAAATAATTATTCGAATTGAATTATTATAACAGAGTTTTATTTTAATTTCTCTTAACACGATTCACAAGTGTATTCGAAGAACTTTTTGGTACACTTGCTTGTCATAATGATTAGTTTATCCGGCTATGATGAATTGATGAGAAATGACCTAAGGTCAAAGAGTTCCCAAAATGGAGTCACCCTATGTACTCAAATAATAATTATAAGCATTACGTATTTCTTCGTACATAGGTACATGCTTAAACGTTGTTGTTTTATTTTTTCAGTAACTCTTTTAATTGTAGGAATAAAATTCCAATCACGAACAACGAAGGGGGAGGGGGTGCTCCTGCATAATGTTTTACTTCGAGAATTTCGGAGGATCCCGATTTTGGGGGCCCCAAAACTAAGATACACAAAGTTCTAATAAAAGTAGTAAGTACTTTTGAGCAAGTTTAAATTAACATTTTTAATCAAATGTATGAATTTACATTTAAGAAGGTAGTTGATTAATGAAAGAATTTTTCCAGAAAATAATTTTAAAAAATTAAAAATTGAATTATTCCAAAAAAAGGGAAATTTTTCCAGTCTCGAAAAATTGGAAGATTTTTTTTCTCCAAAAGGAATCTTAAAAACAAATTTTACTTTAAGAATATTAAAAAATTTTTATTCAACTACTCATAAAAAATTAAGATATTTTTCATTTTTGTAATTTTTTTCTCCAAAAAAATTTATTGATCTTTTTCTGCAAAAAAATATAAATTATATTCTTTTTCCAAAAAAAAAAAATCAGAAATTTTTTTCCATAAAACTTCAATTTTTTGTGGCAAAATTTTGAAAGATTTTTCTTCTTTAGAAATATGGAATTCCTTTCTCAGAAAAAAACAAAACTTTTTTCTGCATTTTAATATTTTTACTGCCAAAAATTTCTAAACATAAAAAAGTATTCCAAAAACTCAAATTAAAGATAAATAAATAAATGTTCGTTACAAAAAATTGAGAAATTTCTCTGCTCTCAAAAAATCAAGAAGATTTCTTTCTTACGTCATAACTTCAAAAATTTGAAATATTCTTATCTTAAGAACATTCGAAATTGTTTTCTCCAAAAAATTTAGAAAATGTTTACTCTTAAAATTAATTTAAAAATTTTACCCATTCCAAAAAATTTAGTTTTTTTTCACAAAAATAATTCAGATTTTTTTTAGAAAAAAATTCAAGGATTTTTTTTTCCTCCAAAAAATTTAAATTTTTTCTCCAAAAAAAACTTGTAGATATTTTCTTTGCCAAAAAAAGCAATAAGAGGGTCTTTTTGGATCCAAATTTGGGACTGGAAGACCTAACGAGGGGTGAGGTTGGACTAGGTGATTTTTTGGTAGGTAGTTAATTAGGACACCGAAATGAATATTTTAAAATCCAAAAATCATAATTGACTCAAATAGCATTTTTCTGGTTCAACTTCAGCATGGGCTGTGTGATATTATTGATATTTTGAATTTTGAATTTGAACACACTCGATATCAGTTCATTGGAAAATGAACTCCAACACATTTCTACTCTTCATTCACACCAACAATACTTGTTAATTAATTTCCTTTTCAGAAATTCAAATCATAGCTTGTTTCAAGATGGTATGCAAACTATAGATATGTATGCTAATTGCACTAACAGACTCATGCTTAGCACATGAAGAACTCAATTGTTACAGTCACAGGTTCTTTCAGTCATATTTCCAGTAGGTAGGTTAGGTATAGGTACCTACATGTACTAAAAACTTCTAACGAAAGAAAGCACATAATCAGAAAGATTCCTACTTTCAGACAAAAGCAGAAGCCACGTAAAAAAGTAATCTTTCGAAATGATAATAAACATTGAATATTACAATTGTTCAAATCTATGGACAAATGCCAACTTTCGTTTTACTTGAATTATCATCGGTTTGAATATTACCTACGTGGAAATCTACACCTTCCTGTAAAAAAAAGGGTATTAAATATTAACGGTAATTAGACCTGCACTTGTCACTGGAATTGTTCTCCAGTGGTAAGTAATGATGTATCGAAGGGCATTAGGGATCGTTAACTCTCCAGAATGAAACACGTTTTAGGTTTTACTGGAGAGAAGTTCGTCAGTTTCATCGCGGTTGTGCACTCGGTTACTTCGTGTTTCTTTTCGCTCTGATTTTTTTATTTGTTTTGAAAACGAGGTAGGTTTAATTTAATTATTTTTTTATTGAGTGGCGATATCGGTTTAATTGGAGTTCCGCAGTACTAAGCAATGTTACATTTGGATTTTATTTTATTAAAAAAAATGATAAATAAAATGAAAATATTTTTTTCAAAAATTGAATTAAGTAATTTTATATCTACTTTCCTTTTTCATACATATAAAATTGTAAATTGAAAACAAAAAACTTCGAAATAACGAAAACTTACCGGCATGATTATTTTTTATGTAGAGTTGCTTGCCTCAAACGAGCTTCACCGAAGTTCAAAACTACACTGATTCTTTTAGTTTACCCATCTCGACAACAAACTATCTTTATTGTCAGTACTCATTCTGTTTTGAATATTTTATTTTTAGATTTATATGCATCAGCAATAAAATGACGTAGGTATTATAAACATCATACCTACTAAAACATTATTATTCGTGAAATATCTGGCGTCATTAAAAACAGTATCTTCATTGCAATAACAAATTTAATAGTTATTAACACGATTTATATAATTTATTTTTAGTTGACTCGGAAAATTATACCCACACCAAAATAATGCGATTGCGAATGTTTTAATTCAAAATTTAAAAACATATTAGTTTTCATTTTGATTGTTTATTTTTATATACAGTTTTCGACCTTCTCGTCGTGTGTTTATTTATTTTAATATTAAATAATAACGTGTTAAATAAAAAAATTGAAAAAAACAAATTGAATGTAATGATTGGATGGGTACCTACTACCTACATCTAACTTTGAAACTTCTGAAAAATCGAAAATCAATGAAAATATGATCGTACTTTGGGTTCGAGAGTTAAAATCTTGTCGATTAGTGGCTTTATCGCTCGATTTAATTCTTGAATAGATTATTTTATTGCTTGAGTTTGAACAATTTTCGATTTTGAAAAAAAAAATCTTTACAATTTCGAAAGTACTGATAAGAACTATTTTTATCTATTCAGTTTTACCTTTCTACAAAAAACATCAAGTCACTTGATCTTACAAAGAATAATGCCATTGCCAAATTAGCATGTATCACATAATATTACATCAATTCTATCCACTGAAAATAAATATTCACCGAATACATTTTTTCTAACCCCATCTCAATTTTTCAAACCAGAGAAATCATGAAAACGAAAAGCAATTTCAAATTCAACTTTAATTTATTTTTCCTTCGATTACATTTTACACCATACTACTGGTAACCCTGTTGGGTTCTATGATGGTGATAAAATAAAAATTCAATTTTTTTGTGCGGTGAAAAAATGTGTTCCTATCAATTCTATCTCGATGTTATACACAAATTTAGTCATTAATTGCTCCTTTTTAATGTCAACAATTCTTCCTGCATTACGTCCAAGTTTAAAAATGGCTGCTATTTCGGCAGCTTCACTCGCTGAAAATATCTCTAGCATCGAGTTAGTAAAGTAATCCTTTACCATTCTTCAATAGGTAGATGATAACAAATAACCCCGAATTTGTTTTATGTTTTATTTCCTCAGAGAAATGCCTTCTTCGAAAAGATACGCGAGAAAAGATCGGAAAAAACGAGCCAGGACGAATGACTCAGACAGCGATAGCGATTGCGAGTTAAAAAACCGAAAAAATGCAAAATGTCAGTTCAAAATTAGCGAAATTTTGAAAAACCATCAACTTCGAAGTTTAGACAACAGTCCAGATAAGATACTGAAATACGTTCCGGAGCCGGTTAAAGATGTATTCATACCGTATATGAATCATATTAAAATGATCAATTTGAATTTAAACTCGATTAGCTCCTTGTTCAAAGCAAATGGTCAATTGTTGAGACCGGAGTTGGTGCAAAAATTTAACACTTTGGCTAATAAGACTGGCGATAAGCTGAATAAATTTTCTGGCGATTTGATCGAACAGCTGGCGTCAAATTATAGTCAGAATACGGTTTACGAGAACATCAAGGCGTCGTGTCAAGAACCCATTGTGAATTTAGATAAGTAAGTGAGAAAATGAACACTGATACGAATGGCATGTTTTCTAATGCAACTTATGTTTATATAGAATTACAATTCCGGAAGAAAATCCTACTGTGAATGCATCATCCAACGTTGTTGATAATTTTGACGAATATTTGGACAGCGATATTGATTTACAAATAAGCGAAATCTGTGATAATATCACCAGCGACGTGAAATGCAAAAAAACGGTTAAAGTTCCAGAATTGGCATCTAATACTACCTCCAACGAACACCCCAAGCAACAGAACTCCAGCAATGTTTCGAGTGAGTTGATTTAAAACTTATTTTCACTTTCCATCTGTTTTTGTAACCTGATCAATGATCTGATTATTTTACAGAAGATAAAAATTTAGAAGGGTTACAATACGATGATGAAGGATATCTTTTAGTTTATACCGATGGATGTTGCTTATCAAATGGCAGAAATAATGCACAAGCTGGAGTTGGCGTTTGGTTCAATCATAATCATCCATTGTACGTCTTCCTAGATCCTCAAATTACGTGATCTCGAGACCAAACTCATAAATCATATTTTATATTTTACAGAAATCTCGCAGCTCCAGCCAACGGTACACCGACCAATAATAATGCTGAGATTCAAGCTGCCACCAAAGCCATTCTCATCGCTTCTCAAATAGGTACGTTGATAGGTCATCTTAGTATGCACCTTTCACTTCACTTATTCATGTTAAATAATCTTGATATTATTGTTAGATTGCAAAAAAATAAGAATATGTACGGATTCTATGTTCTTAATTAACTGCATGACCACTTGGGTAAAGAATTGGAAAAGGAATAATTGGAAAACAGCCGAAAAGCAACCAGTTAAAAATCGAGAAAGTTTGATGGAGTTGGATGCATCAATGAAGCTGATGGATTCCGTCCAATGGGTAAATCTTCTCAAGTTAAATTTTGTTTTAAATTTTCTTCGGAAGTAATCGATTTTATTCCTTTCTTACAGAAACACATACCTGGTCATAAAGGATGCATTGGAAACGAAGCAGCTGATGCATTGGCCAAGCGAGGTGCTCAACTTTATCGTCGTTGATTTACTTTTTGTAAGGTTTTTTTTTGTCTATCGTTCCATTGTTTTCGAAATCAATTGAAGCTCGTCGTGAATTGCTTTTATTAAAGCTAGTTTAATTTAAAATTCTAAAACATTTATTATTTTTATAAAATATACAAGCAAGTAAAAATACAAAAAAAAAAAATTAAAACCACTTTTTCTTTTGAGCTATTCAAATCTGAACTCCAGCTGCGTTGATATATCCTTGAAGGAGCTGCTGCTCTTCGGCTGTTAGATTAGAACTAATAATACCGGCCAATCTACCAGGGTATCTTTGCGATAGGGCGCATAGTTTTCTGGCAAAATATGGAATAACGTCGCCAATACCTGAAACAACAGTTTTTTAGATTATCGCCAACTTTAGACCATCTTGGTGATCCTTGTGAACATTAACTAACCCATTAAAGGATCGTATTCTGGTTTATTGGCGAATACGAGTTTAGAATAAGCCACTTCGTAACCACTTTTAGCCATCTCTTCCAAATCAATATCGTCCAATTTCGGTACAGTAATCTCTGTCGAACTGGCAGCTTTGAGAATCTGTTTTAAAAGTGCTGGCCTGAAAAAAAGAAATAATACCATGTTGTTATTTAGTCGCTTGCAAATTCCCGAATGGCACTTACTAAACTAACCATAGCGTAGAGAACGAGCCATCGATAAATTCTGGAACTTCTGTTAATAACTTAGTTAATCCAACGATGATGATTTTCTTATCGATGTTCGTAGTATTGAGGGAGACCTCGCTAAGTAGTATTCTTTCCACTATCATGACAAATAAACTGAAACATGCAAATGGCTTGTTTCATAATCGTCCATTAAAATCGCACTAGATGATCGAATGAGCTTACTTGGGTTGTAACGAATTCAGCAAATTAATCATATCGGTTGGATTATGATTTATGATATAGAAACAGAAAAACGCAGCCAATCCTTTGACAAATTTATCAGTTTTCTTTTGAGTTAGCCTTTGCAACAGCAGGATGAATATTTGTTTCATACTCGATTCGATCAGTTCGCTATGAAAATAATACAACTCGAGTTAAGCGAATTTTGTAAAGAAAAAATCCATTCAGACAAGATAAATCGATCATACTTGGGGCAATTTTCGATCAACATCCTTAATAAGTGTAACCCATGGTGATCGTTGACTTTACTCGCAATTAATAATTGAAAAACACCCAAAACTGCCATCTAAAATCAGAAAAATATCATTCAGAGGGGGGAGAGGCTGAATGAGTTGTAAGACAATTTCCGTACGTACGAGTTGTATTTTGGAGGACATTTCGGTAGGATTTACTCTGGTAATGTAAGCGGTGATTAATCTGACTAATGGATGGATATTGCCGCTTCTTTCCCATAGAACTGGCGTCAAAAGGAATTGGTAAAGCTCCCAGTAGGGTAATGGGATCGGATCACCTTTGTTTCGAAATTCCAATAACATAGATAGCAATTGAAACACGTAAGGTAGAAATTCTGCAACAGAACAGTACACGTGAGACAAATTAGGTCTGTTTTGATTCGTAATTGATTTGGTAACTGTCTCGTATCATTACCTAGTACATCTTGTTGGAGTATAATTTGGAAGACTGGAAACAGAGCTCCTTCGAAATCGGCCACAGCTTCAGGTTGTTTAATATTTGTGCAAACGATTCTATTGACAAAAAATGAATTAAATTAAATACAGCTTAGATCCAAATTTTATAAATAAATTTAAAAAAAAAATTGATGATATGTACTTGATCGTTAAAGCAATAGATTCGAACAAAGCGTGGTTGAAATTAGGATTACTGGGATTTTTTGCGACGATTTCCAATTTCGCTATTAAACTGGGCAATACGTCTTTCAGCAGTACTATAGCTTTATCATTTAGCACCGACAAAGTCCTCAATATAGCTAAAAAAAAATTATATTATTTTCTGTTAAATGTTACAATACTCGCCCATTGAATCAAAGGTACCTTTCATGACATATTCATTCTCTTCAGATCCAGGTTTCTTCAAAACATTGAATAAGTTTTCCATGATTGGTTCAGCGATCATAGATAGAACACTACTGTCGACTCTATTGGAGTGAAAAACAAAATACAAGATATAATTCAAGTTGTAAAAAACAAAGGTCAATTAAAAGTACCACTTACAATGTTTTCTGCGTTTGTTGATCTCTTATGAGCAGAATTTTCTCTAAACAAACTGCAGCGTACGAATGGACCACTTTACTATTACATGCGAGATGATTACTCACTAAAGGTAAAGAATTAACGACCAGTTCACTCGGTAAAACACTTCTAAAGGTCATGATATATCTGATACAATCAGCTTTTATAACTGGTAAACTGTTAACTGTGAAAATAAACACAAGTTATACAAAATGGTCGGTATAATCAGCGAATCATCGTTGGGCATAATTTACCATCAGGTTTCTTTAATTCGGATATAACGTGTTGTACAGCGAACTCGTTTAAATTGACAATATTGCTGGTTTTAGTAACACCGAACTTTTGAGTCTGGCCTCGAGATTCCAAAGAAGTGACTAAATATATTGCTGCATTTTTACTCTTCCAGTGTGACTCGTTCATTGAATAGTCTTGCAACATGGTCTGTTGAAAATAAACGATCGTTATAAAAGGTAGGTATATCGAAAATGTATGGAAAACGTATTTACGTACTTGAACGTAAGAACAGAACACAGTTTTGATTTCAGGCTCTAGAAATTTAGCCAAGACTTTAATCAAATCACAAGCTGCTTTTCTTCTAGTATCGACGTCGGATCCTTCGATATCTCTTCTAATATACTCGTCCGGATTATCTTCAAACATTTCTTCATCGCAGGCTGAAATTACGAATAATTCGTGTGAATAAATTATCCATTGAAATATGATCCACAAAGAGGACGACTTACTTCTGAATTCGATGTTAGGGAACACAACCTTCTCGCAAATGCTTTTCAAAACTTCCGGATTTTCGAAAAGTTTTTGATATTGAGCACGATCAGCAACCGTTGACAGGAAATTCAGACCGTTGGTTACAAGCTGAATCATTTTAAATGAATTAAATCTTCGTTACAATGTATCTTTCGCGGTAACACGTGCTTACTTACTAGATCGTATTTTTGTTGTGGTCCTAGCGAAGTTAATAAATTCCATATGGTGTCGACAAAGCCGGGCAGGTACGAGGTAAATTCTTCGTCGTATTTGGTAGCGTACATGACGAGATTTTCGCATATTTGAGAACGAATTTGTTCAATTACGCCAGCTTCTTCGTCATCCTGAATAAATCAACAGTTTAATAAAGAATACTAAATGAATAACCTTCATGTAACAACAGCGTACATTCGATTGTAAAGCAGGAACGTTGTTTGTAAGCAAAATACGAAAATTATTCATCCAGGTGGCCATGTTATCTTCGAAGAATTCTGGTAAATCCTGTAGAATTCAAATAGTGTGTTAATATTGTGGTACATTTTTGTCGATAAATGTAATTAAAAGTCGCATACTTGAAAGTTGAGCGAATAAAATATTTTCGAGATGAATAATAAAGAATTGTAAATAATGGCCAGGTCAGAAGCTGACGACTGTGTTTCGGCTGTTTGCATAGTTATCTAGAAAAAGTAAAACTTCGACTTGATACGAGACTAAAACCGAGTGAAAATATACAAATAATGAAATATTCACCACGAATAAATCTGTTAACGGCTTTGCAAACGTATCCAAAACGAATTTGATCTCTGTCCATAACTTCTGCGACTTGAATTCGTAACGATATTTCTTAAATAACGAATGCGCTGTACGTAGAGCTCCATTTATAATGAGAAAATTGCCTAAAATCGACGTAAATACATTATCACCTTTGTATGGATAAAATTTCCTAGTTTTGAACGATGATAACAAACCTGTACTAAATTTTTGTATCATTTGCTCTAAAAGACCACTCCATTTATCGGGGAAGTCGTATTTTCCTATTATCGAAACTGCGTCGCTTAATTGCTTCTGTATAGCTTCACCGGACTGCAGCATTAAATCGATAATTAAATTCTTTATGCCTTTCCTTGCGTCTTCGTTAATTTTATCATCGGTGTTATCTTGATCCTGCGATCAAGTACGATTTAGTAATTTTCAAATTCAAATATAAGAATAAATAATTTCACCTTCCAAATACTTACAACTTTCCAGTTATTTTTAATATAATTTTTGAACACAACCGCCGCACATATTCTGACCGTTAAATCGATTGTGTCTCTGGCAATTATTTTCAACAGCAACTCTGGGAAGACTGGTTGTGATTCCCAATTACGCAGAATTTGCTCGGCTATAAAATACGTAATCACGAATACATGTAAAACTGAAAGAGGATAATAATGTGTTTAAAAGCGATGTATAATCTAAGTTTACCGGGTTTCCTGACATTGATATCTGGACTCAACGTTTGTGTGAGGTAATTTGATAATTCGATTATGGGATCTGACCCTGCCATCTGTAAATGAAACATAAACGAATACAGTTCGAGTTAATCTCGCATAATGCGTAAAATATAAAAAATTTGCAAATAATGGGAAGCATTATGATACCTGAACGGACCTCGGATTACTTTCAATATGATCTCAACTTCGATTGTATGGGCTAAATACGAATCAATTAACGACAGTTTAAAGCTTTCACTCGCAATTAGTGTTTTAAATGTACAAAACGCTATAGTTAGTTTCAAAGTTTTAATAAATGAAACAGAACTCTTCAAAAGTACCGATTTGAAAGTTTACACAAAGTTCGCCATTTTTTGAAATTTGTTGGGTTTCTGCTAAAGAAAACTCATATAACATCAAATCAGGTTGGGAAATTTTTTTACAAAAATCAAGTTGGGTACTTTACAAAAATAAAAATACCACAATTAGAGAAATCCATCCCCTTTTCCCTTGGGAAATAAAACAAAAGGAAGCCATCCATTTCCTTCAACCAATTCCTTCATCAATTTCAATAATCATCAAAGTTTGAGATTTGAGAATTGTAGTTCTTAAAATAAAATTATTGCGTTTAAGTTATCGAGTTGAAAGTTAAATTTATGGTAATTTTAAAGTAAATCGATTTTATTTTATTGTTGAAGAACTTGTAAAGTTTCGAATTGTGCTTCGATATTATTTGTTATTAGAAATGGATTTTATAATTTCCAATTGTTGCACTTTCTCTACCTTTTTATCAATGAATTTACAAATCAGACTGACAAATTGAATTTATAATCAACCACTTTAGAAATATTATATTTATTGAACTTGACTGACAGTGTGAAAAAAAAAACACTATGGTGAAGACAGAATCAGATCAACCAAACACCCGTCCAGATCCAGTAAGTGTATCTATCTGATAATCATTAGGCGGATTTCGGATAGTTCTTACGCATTTGTTAACTTGTACCAATATATTTTAAAAATGATTCAGTTCGAATGCGAGCACTTAAGGAAGCTCTTTATTGGCGGTTTAGACCACCGTACCACTGACGATAAACTGAAAATTCATTTCGGACAATGGGGCGAAGTCGTAGATTCGGTTGTTATGAAAGATCCGCATACCAAAAGGTAAATTCTCTCTTCCAACTTCGGACTATTTTTAGTCAAATCATTCGTAAATTAAATTTTAAAAACAGATCTCGTGGTTTTGGATTCATTACATATTCTCAACCTGAAATGATTGACGGCGCTCAAGCGGCTCGACCTCATAAATTGGATGGAAAAGTTGTAGAAACTAAACGGGCAGTTCCTAGAAACGTAAGTTGTTTTTTATTTGGTAAGAATTTGCGTCAATTCGTTTAACACGTTGTTTTTCTGCGCAGCAAATTAATACTCCCGAGGCTAGCGCAACGGTAAAAAAAATTTTCGTCGGGGGAATCAAAGATGACACTACCGAAGAAGATTTGAGCGATTATTTTGGTACATATGGCAATATTATCGCCGTATCGTTGGTTACAGATAAAGATACCGGGAAGAGAAAAGGATTCGGTTTCGTAGAATTCGACGATTATGATTCTGTTGACAGGATATGCCGTATGTTGATAATAGTGTGTATTTTTCGTGCTCTTATCGACCCATATATCCGCTCTGATTAAAATTATGTTATCCAGTTGCCGGAAGTCATTCTCTGAAAGGTAAAGCGATCGATGTGAAAAAAGCGTTGAGTAAAGCCGACCTGACCAAAATCCAAGCCACTAAAACTGCCAACCAAGAAAGAGCTCAGAGACAAGCAAACGGTTCTAATAGGAATAATCAAAACAACACTAATACACGTAATGATACGTGGTCCACCTCTGAAACACAATCCGGTGCCCCTATGGCCAATAATATGATGGCAGGTGGTTATCCCCCTAATCCCAACTGGAGTAAGTTCAGGTTGATTTTTATTTTCAATATCGTTGTACTTTTAAAAACTTAATTTCGATTTTACATTCACAGTGGCAAACAGCTGGCAGAATGGAGTCAATATGGGCTCGAATATGGCCATGGCACCGAATATGGCAAATAATGGAATGAATGCTGCGATGTATTCGACAGGAATGCCTCAGAATTGTATGAATATGAATACAATGGCTGGCGGCATGAATATGGCGGGATATGGCCAAACTCCTAATATGGGAATGCCAAACATGGCCATGATGGGTAACATGAATATGGCGGACCCAAACATGTACAATTCTGCTATGGTCAATATGAACATGAATAATGCGAATGCTTCGAATATGGCTCAGGCAGCCGCATCAAATAACAGAATGCCTTCGATGCCTAATAATGGTACCATCAATTGGAATTATGGAACTGCTGCCCCTGCTACGAATTGGCCAACTTCAAATGACGCATTCAATGCTGCATATCAACAAACTTACAGCGCCGGACCTATGAGAAGTGCTACTGTGACCGGAGCCGCTGTTCGAAATACCCCTTACACTACTGGTAAATGAATTTCATTGCCTGGTCGACAGTTCGAAGTTTTCTCCAGTGTAGCTCATTTTTTCCGAAAATTTATATTTCAAAAAACATTGAAAAATTTTCTCACAATACAAGAATTAAAAAACTTTTTCCTCAAAAAAATTGAATGTTTTTTTTTTCGAGAAAGAATTATAAAATCTTTTTACATAAAAAAAAATTCTCCAAGAATTTGAGAGATTTTTCACTTCAATTTTTTCCTTATTATAATAAAAAAATATTTTCCCCACTGAAAATTGAAGAATTTCTTTCCTCAAAATTTGGAGAGCCTCTCCCCCTCAAAGTTGGAGAAGCCTACTTCTGCCCCTTCAAAAAAATTAAAAATCCCTCCTCCAGAAGTGAAGAATTCCCCTTCAAAAAAAATTGAAGAATTTCTTTCCTCAAAATTTGAAGAGCCCCCCCCCCTCCCCTCAGAAGTGAAGAATTCTCCTTCAAAAAAAATTGAAGAATTTATTTCTTTGAAAAAATTGAAACTTCTTCAAAAAAATCTAGACAAAAATGTGATGTTTTTCATCCAAAAAAATGAGAACTTGTCTCCGAAGGGAACGGTTTTTATCCTGAATTTTTTGTTTTTTTTTGAAAAAGAAATCGAGACTTTTTTCAAAGCGATTATTTCACTTTGAAAAATTGAGAGATTTTTTGTATTGACTTATAACGCGAAACTTTTCTCGAAAGGTGCTACGAATCCTTCTACAACGACTGTTTACCCAGTGACGGATACCAATGGACAAACGACAACTGCTGTAGCAACGGCCCCTGCAACGACCACCAGACGGTTTTAAACCGTGCTTGTGATTCGCTGACTACATTCGAATGTTGCAGGTTAATTAATCTGTAATTGTTATACATTTACTCTCATTTACATGTTCCCTTATCATAGGAGCTTTAGTATTGCTACTGTTATTTCTCTTATAGCTTTCGACAAATATTTTCATTTGTTTTTTCTCTGCTGATAAAAAAAAAATCCTGAATACACGGTGACTTTTTTAGTCGATGAAAGTCCTTCTTAAAAGGTCTGTTTGTGTAGCATATCTCGTACTAAATGATGAGCAGTATTTATTGGATTTTTTTTTATTACCTAGGTTTTAATTGGACAGTGTCGGTTATTATCTATGCCAGCCCGATTAATTTGAATTTACAAAATATCGTTGATTTTTTAAAAATTTTGTCAGTCATTTTGGGTTAATGGGTGGATTTGAACGGAATAGATTTCTTGAATGCTCAACATGCTGATTCAAAACATGATAACTTTAAAATTGTCAAAAATAGGACTCGTACAATTGAAAAAGGCATTGTCCAATTATTGAGCAAGTACCTAATTATATAATACCTATTTTGTTGGATATCGGTGAAATTTATCAATTTTGTTTGTTTTAGGTTAAATTACGTAAAATAAGTTAAGAAATATATCCACGTTGATTATTTTTTATGTTACAGTATCACTTATTTATGCATTGTTAAAGTAGTATAGGTTTCTTATACAACTACTTTAATAAAAAGATCTCTATTTTTAAACTATCGAATACTTTTTTAGGCAATTAAAGCGAAGCATTAATATAGTTTTACGAAGCGCTTAACTGATAAACATTATCTCAGACTGGTTCGTCTGCTTAATTGCTTAGAAAGCTATTAGGTGACGATGCACAACAACTTATGCTGTTTTCGAGCTGACTAAGGGATGCGCTTTTTAATGCACTTACTCAAACTTTCTAATGCTGCGTTATAGGTGCCATTACGTCATACATAGGCTGTACGATTTATTTACTTATAGGTAATTCAAAGTAGGTAATTATCAGATAGGGTAATTTTAAGTAAAACTAATACTCATTAGGAACTCATACTTCACAAGTATTAGTTTATGATATGATAAACTGCAAGTAAGTGATAAATTAATAATTACTCCTTAAATTTAATTAGGCACTGCTAGGTAAGGATTGAGTTTTTATTTTGTTGCGATTTCTGTTGTAATAGGTTTGATATTTTTCAGGCTTGAAAAAATCTTTTGAGATGTAAACTTGAGAGTACTTAAATCTCCTTGTGGAACTGTAAACGAAGTAAATGAACATGCGTGTGCTGTTAACCAGCAGATAGGGAATTGGGTAAGTTATGATGTCGATCGAATCGTCTAAAGTAAAAAAAGGTAGTTCATTCTGTTTAATTTGGCAGAACCTGATGGCCATAATGAAAATGATGGAAAGTTTTAATGGAAAGTTCTCAACGAGAAGACTTTTATGATCTAATTCGTTTTCAATTTTTTATGTTTTGTTAATGTCTGTGAATTGTGATGATGATCTGATCTCATTAAATTTTCTCTCTGTTTGTCGTATTTTGTGTATTGCTTGAAGTTCATTTATCTTATTTTTAAGTCAGGTGCTTCATTTCTTGTGAAAATGGTCTTTGAAATTTGAATTAATGCTCATCAGTGTTGCCAAATTCGAAAAAATGTCTCTTTCTATAACCGAAGTTTTTGCTATTGTCTTTTTTTCGCGTAATTAACAGAATAACATTCCATTTTCGACTAATTTCTTTCGAAATAAATGAACTTTTGTATTATGAGTTCACTTTTTAATGGTATACGCCCGTAAAAATAATCAAAAAACCCTCCAAAAAACCATTGCAATTTTACCTTTTTAGAGAAATTTCGTCATCAAATTGAAAAATGAGTCACGCTGATGACGCTGACGCTGAAGCGGAAAGATGACATCATCGTTCCGCTCCTAACCTAACAACGGTTGTTTCAATTTTTGGTTTGCATTTTCATCGAAAGTTTGAAGCTTTATTCGAACTTGCGGCGACTATTTAATTTTATTTTGTGTTAAATATTACTATATTTTGTTAATTACAATCAAACCTATCTTCGTATTATCTCAAGATGCGTGAAATTGTTCATATTCAAGCTGGTCAATGTGGCAACCAAATCGGAGCTAAAGTAAGCACCTGGATTTTTATTATGCCGCTTTGTAATGGATAACCTTTCATTTAATTCCTTTTTATCGGTATCGGTATCGTATATAGTTACAATGTTAATTTCGCATCGAATGTGTGCGAAATGAAATATTACAAGTCTTGGCCTGGTTTCAATTTTAATCGACGAATGACACTCCGGCGTGTTTTGTATTAATGTAAAAATGTCGCTTAACCTAATTTTGTTTGCTCATGAATCGCGTTTAATTATTCCACGCTAATGCATTGTTTTAGTTTTGGGAAATCATTTCCGATGAGCACGGAATTGATGCCACAGGAACGTACCATGGAGACTCCGACTTACAATTGGAACGTATTAACGTATATTACAATGAAGCTTCGGGTAAATATAGCTAATTTTAAATAAGACAAAAGTGTATTTAAACGAAGCTTATAACCGATTTGTGTTACAGGAGGCAAATACGTCCCAAGAGCCATCTTGGTCGATCTCGAACCCGGTACCATGGACTCGGTTCGTGCCGGACCTTTCGGTCAAATTTTCCGACCTGATAATTTCGTATTTGGTCAGTCCGGTGCTGGTAACAATTGGGCCAAGGGACACTACACCGAAGGTGCTGAATTAGTCGATTCAGTACTGGACGTTGTCAGGTATATGATTTCTTTTTGTTAGGCCTTGAATTTTTGAGGACAGTTGTGACGTAGGTTTTGTTTACAGGAAAGAAGCCGAAGGATGCGATTGCTTACAAGGATTCCAGTTGACGCATTCGTTAGGTGGTGGTACCGGATCCGGAATGGGTACTTTGTTGATATCGAAAATTCGCGAAGAATACCCCGACAGAATCATGAACACGTACTCGGTCGTTCCATCTCCAAAAGTGAGCCTTATTTTAAAGCTTATGAATTATTTTTTTGATCGTATTGTTAACGATGAGTTTTTCTTTTAATAGGTTTCGGATACCGTTGTCGAGCCATACAACGCCACGTTATCAGTCCATCAATTGGTGGAAAACACCGACGAAACGTACTGTATCGATAACGAAGCCCTCTACGATATTTGCTTCAGAACCTTGAAACTTACAACTCCAACGTACGGCGACTTGAACCATCTAGTTTCGCTGACCATGTCTGGTGTAACAACCTGTCTTCGATTCCCCGGCCAATTGAACGCCGATTTACGTAAATTAGCCGTCAACATGGTTCCATTCCCACGTCTTCATTTCTTCATGCCTGGTTTCGCTCCTTTGACCTCGCGAGGCAGCCAACAATATCGCGCCTTGACCGTACCAGAACTCACCCAACAAATGTTCGACGCCAAGAACATGATGGCCGCTTGCGATCCAAGGCACGGTAGATATTTGACCGTCGCCGCCGTATTCAGAGGACGTATGTCGATGAAGGAAGTCGACGAACAAATGTTGAATATCCAAAACAAGAACTCCAGCTACTTCGTCGAATGGATTCCGAATAACGTTAAAACTGCCGTTTGTGACATTCCACCCAGAGGTCTTAAAATGTCCGCCACCTTCATCGGCAACTCGACCGCTATCCAAGAACTATTCAAGAGAATCTCCGAACAATTCACAGCCATGTTCCGTCGTAAAGCTTTCTTGCATTGGTATACCGGTGAAGGTATGGACGAAATGGAATTCACTGAGGCCGAATCCAACATGAACGATTTAGTCTCCGAATACCAACAGTATCAAGAAGCCACCGCCGACGAAGATGCCGAATTCGAAGAAGAGCAAGAACAAGACGTCGATGAAAATTAATTCATAGCTTCGCTTTATCTATCTTTAGTAATTTCAATTGTTTCCAGTGCTTTTTGTACGAAACTTGTTTGTTTCAATTCGTGTTTTCACCAAAGATTTAATTTTGATTCACATCATGTATTATGATTTCTATCTTTTTTAAAAAAATAACATTATTTATATTGCATTTTGAAATGAAACAAGTTTTCTGGTAGTATTATTTACTGTACTGCAATTTGCTTCGGAGAATAATTATTGTATTTTTTGAATATCGCAACTTTCATTCCTATCAAAACGATCAAATGATAATCATAATAAGTGTAAGGTAATTCAATTAAGCTTGTGTCGTATTTTTCCATATTGTAAAACTTGCGCCTATCGTGAGATAAATTTTGTAACTGATTTTGGAATTTTCATTTACACAGCTGTACTCACATAAGACTGTTCGTTAGGTAATACTTCAATTTTGCTAACTTTAAGTCATGAAACTTATGAAACAAAGGCGATGATGGTTTAGTATGCAGTTCCATTTTATTTCAAAGAGATGACAGGTTGAAAATTTTATAATCTGAATGCAATTATTCCCCCTCTCCTTCCAAATTAGATGTTTTACCCTATAAAATAAAACTAGTTTTTTTGTACGCCGAAGAATTTCCAGTCTCTTCTTTGAAAAAATTGAAAGATTTTTACTCTTTTTTTTTTTATTTATTCGGAAAAATAATATGAGAATATTTCAACAAAATTGAAAATTTTTTCATTTCAATAAGTTAAGAAATTTTCCTATTCCGAATAATTCTTAGTTTTTCTTCTGCTAAAAAATTAAAGTTTGTTTCCCCTGAAAAATTGAAAGATTTTAGAATTTTTTTTATTTTAAAAATGAGATTTTTTTAGTTGAAAAAATGGGATTTTTTAGTTTAAAAAAATGGGGTTTTTTTAGTTAAAAAAATGGTATTTTTTAGTTTAAAAAAATGGAATTTAAGTGTCTCGTTTCAACTGTTCTATTTTAAAATATATGTAGGTACAATATCCGCAATTAATATGTTTCTTCGTTGCAATTTACATCGATAATGATGTGAAAAATTCAATCAGTCTTGAGACAAGGCTACGCTTCCATCGAGGTTATTAAATAATAGAAATATCTTTTTACTCAATTCTGGACCAATTCTTCGAGACGTTGTTAAGGGTCCGTGTGATCTTCGTATCTAATAAAAATAAACATAGCAACGTTGTAAAACTTTCACATGACAATATCAAATAATTAAACGTTTCTCACTGGTATATCTTGAAGCAGAAGTTCGGCTTGTTTTCGATCACTACATTTATCATAAGCCTGAAAAAAAATCCATAGTTAATTATCTACTGAATTAAAATAACCAATAAGTCATAAATTAATTTCCGTTTACCTCTATTAACATTTGAGGCGAAGGGTACTCGGAAACGATAGACTGGGCTACATCCAATCCAACATTGGGAAACTGGCATATTTGCTGTTGCCAAAGTAATAATAATCCATTACCGTTGTTATCAACTCTGACACATTCTTTCGAATCAGCTGTAGCGAACCAATCGGTGCACTCTTGTTTTTTACAACGATCTAATCTACAGAGAAGTCGAATCCTTTAATCATTGAGCTATATGCAAAAATACACGTTGTGATACGTTGGTGATTACTTGTAAGGTAATTCGGCTATGGATTTAGACAATTGAGCCACAAACAGTCCTAGTTCTTGACCAGTTTCTACAAATTTATATTGCAAGTTGAACAATAATTGTAATTTAATCATCGAGGTTTCTACATCAGCGAGGTTATAAAAAGGTGCATTGAATTGGTCTTCTTTTTTTTTATTTCTTTCCGAAACAGCTTCGTTGGTAATATTTGACTTTAATGTACGATTCTTGGATGTTTTCTGAAATCTTAATGGCACCGTACGAATTAATTCATTTGTAAATTCTACAAGTCGTGATGAGCGAGGTGTTAATCGTACCTAAAATATTCTTCAATGCCATAAATGACTAAAGAGATTCGGAATTCGGGATATGAATCTTGGTAACGTTGAATAGTTGCATCGAGATTAGCGTTTTTAAGTAAATCAACTAATTCTTTCCAATCCCATACGACCAACAAATAATTTACATTTTCTTCGCAGCCATCTTCCAACTAAAACAAAATCGCTCTAAATAAATTACTTTATCGTATAGATTTGATGTAATGTAATCTTACGTACTTTTCTTTTCCATAAAAGTGAATGTGAAATTTTCAATTTCTCAACTCTATACTGAACATCAGCGGTTTGTAAAGCCATCAAAAGTTCCGCGCTAAATTTACAATTCACTATATCGGAATCGAGTAAAATATTGATATACTGTAAACAAACCAAAAAATTGTCATTTTTGATAGTTTCTTCTTCTCAAGATGAAGGAAAATGCAAAACGAACAAGATACCTTGATACATTCTCCTGGTTTCAGCCTTTTCAAAGCTTCGGCTTCTTTTTTCTTTTCTTCTCTGAGTCTGGCTTTTTCTTGTAACGCTTTCTGTTTCTCTTCTCTCAATTTAGATCGGTCTTCTTTTGTGTTTGTTTTTCGTGGTTTCTTGGTCTAAGAAGGACAACAATTATTAGTGAAATTAATTCGATTAGGGATAAATATATATCTGCGACGGAATTTTGCATACTTTACTAGGAGAAGTAGATTTGGTTACAGGAGGTGCTGAGTATGAGTTTGGATTTGAATCCAGCAATAATAGAAAGTCGAGATCATCATCCAGGTCGTTTTCCGGTTCGCTGTCCGATGAAGATATATTCATAGCTGAAAGAATGAAATACTTCAAAGATCGAATACCTAAATGAAGAACGTAAATGCTTTGGTTCTGATTCATACCGCCACTGTTGTCCAAATATCGTTTAATCTGTCTTCAACAAACTCATCAGCTTTGAAAAGTGATTCGTATTCGGGTATCGGATGAATTTAAATGAAAATTAAAAAGCAATTGCGAAATACTTACTACTGAAATGGAAAACAACGAAGAGAGAATAGAATTTTAAGAAAATCAGCGGCAAATTTATCTGTTATCAGCTGAGTGCTTCGTTAACTGATAACAACTCAATAACAATAACAACAACAACAACAATAATATAATAATGAAAAAACAAAAAAGAATTTGATTAATCATAATTATTTTATTTTATTTGTTCACTAAATTATTTAGTAAGCTTGTATAAAATAAATATCTTGTCAAAGCTATTCACCTAAAATAAATATGTAAGTACATTTTCTGCAGTTTTCATAATGCATTTTCAAGTTTCAAGTCATTTAGTCATTTATTTTCCAAGATAGATGACAAAAGAAAAATTTTGAACTTGAGGTTGGAACTGGAGGAAGTTGACTGGGGGTTTTTGAAGAAAAAAAACTTTTACTTTCGAATTGGAAATCTATCAAGTTTAAAGGGCAAATCAAAATTCTGATTTTTTTCAATTAAGTAAGTACTTAAACATTTTTTTAAATTACTTACCTACTTGATCAGCAAATGGAAAATCGAAATCACACAAACTAAAAACTAGATTAATTAAGGATACTTTATATCAAAAATTAAAACAGTTGAAATAAAATCCTCTCTATCCCTAGGTACTTGATACTTTCACTCGCTTTAAAATAATATTATTTAATTGAATCGTTTATAATTGACCGTTTTGGTGTGATCGATAGGATTACTCATACTTCCAAATTTATCCAAGTAAAACTTCAAAATTAAACTTTTTATTTTCTCGACTTTTTACACCGGGTACTGGTGACTCGTGCAACGTCCATTCTGACTTCTTATTTTGCAAACGTACAGCACTACAGTAAGATATTTTCCCTCCGAGACTTATCAAAAACTCTTCGTCTCTAGGATTTTTACCAATTAGTTGTCTGGTGCAGGTTTCCAGAGACCAGCCATGAGCTACGATTAAGATGTTTCCAGCTCCTAGAAATATTATACAGATTACGAAAATGTAATGTCCTTATTGGTTGATTTGAACGACATGAAAATTACAATTTGCGAGTAGGTACATTGCCCACCTTGTGCTTCAACACTTGCAATTAGTTCCTTAACAGCTTTATAATTTCGATTATAACAATCAGAAGCGGTTTCATTTTGGTGATTTCGCTTCAAATCTTCTCGAGAGATAACAGGAATGTAGGTTTTATCAATATTGTAACCAGCTGCAATTAATTCGTCATCTAGCATAAATTTTGGCCAATTGCTTTCCGAGTAAAAAGATGTCCATTCGAATACACCGGGTTCAATTCGAATCGGTAACTTTTCACCAAGGCCCATTTCTGTAATTTCAAAACCTTTGTAAAAAAACAATCATTTCTCAGAAGTTGAATCTGAAGAAATATTAAACGTACCACGTAGAATGTTGTGACAAGTCTGAACACAACGTAGAGATGGAGAACAATAAACGTATTTTATGGTAGTACCATTCTCAGCCAGCCCTATGCCAGTTTCTTTGGCTTGTAGTTCACCTACGTTTGTTATAGGTGTGTCTCCTATAAACGAATTTGGAAAATCAGCTCTATCTGGCAGCTTTTTCGGCATGTTCAAATCTAAACGAACATATTTTCCTGGAACAAAATTCATCAACTTGTTTATGTCGTTAAAAAGCAGGTACCTACCTAATAACGTCAAGAGAGTGTTAATGTTGCTCTTTACCTACCTCCAGGGAAACTCTTCCTTATCCATCCATTTTTCCAGTCTGGGTCTTCTTTAAAATCGTATATTTCATCTACTCGTTCCCCGTGACGAACTATAAATATATCGAAACCGAGTTCATTCTGAAATAATGTTCAGTGAGTGATGAATAAAAAAAGAAGTTTGAATAGGAAACTTGAAATTTCTTGAGGTGCCAAAGACCCCTCCTCCCCCCAAAAAAAACAAACAAACAAAAAACGAAAAAAAAAAGAAAAATTCTTTACATTCTTTAAAAAAATTTTTTGCTGCAAAATTAAAAAAAAATTATTTTAAAAAACCGACAATTTTTTTCAATCAAGACTTTTTTGCTGCAAAAATTTCTTCACTAAAAAAATTTAAAAAAATAATAATTTCGAAAAACCAAAAATTTTTTTATTAAAAAAAATCTAGAATCTTTACTTACTCCAGAATAAGATTTTTTCCTCAAAAAAGTTTTAAATTCTTACATTCAAAAAAACTTGGAATTTTTCAGATTTTTCTAGTCCAAAAAAATTCAGATTTTTTTTCGAGTTGAGAATTTTTTAAGAATTTTATTATTTCGAAAAAACAGAATCTTTTTATTGAAAAAAAAAATGAACACTATTTTTACTCCATAAATTAAAATGAAGATTTTTTTTATTCCAAAATTTTTTTTCAAGTTCAGAATTTTGTTGCCCATTTTTTCACTCAAAGAAAGTATAAATCTTTTTACTAGATTTTTTTAATGTAAAAAGTTGAGAAATATTTTCACTCCAAACAAATGTAAAAAATTAATTAATTGCAAAAAATTGAAAAAAATTTTCACAGAAAAAAAATTTTAGAATTTTCTTATACTCCAATAAGGTTGGATGCTGGGATTCCCCCCCCCAAAAAAAAAAACACTGTCCAAATTTTTCCCGCAATTATAGGGCTGTTTTATGGAATAATGTAAATTGAAAATTGAATTTTTTGAAGAACTACCATTAAAAAAAATCGAACCAATATTTTTTTCACATTTAAAAAAAATGCCTAACTATTGAATTGCCTAAATTGCAAAATTTTTGAAAATTATCAAATTTCTCAAAATTGCTTAAATTCTCTAATTCGCAAAAATTATCAATTTTAAAAAAATTACGGAATTTTCAAAAATCGTTATTTTTTAAAAATTGTACTTTTCTCAAAAACTAAAACATTTAAAAGTTTTTGAATTTTCAAAAATTATCAAATCTCTCAAAATTGCTAAATTTTTTAAAATTCATAATTCACAAAAATTGTTGATTTAAAAAAAAACTGGCAAATTTTCAAAAATTATTGAATTTTTTGAAATCTTCAAATTTCTAAAAATTGTAATTTTCTCAAAAAATGCAAAATTTTTAAAAATTATCAAATTTTTCGAAAATAGATGAATTTTATAAAATTCTTTAATTCACAAAAATTATCAATTTTAAAAAAATTACAGAATTCTCGAAAATAATTATTTTTTAAAAATTGTACTTTTCTCAAAAACTTAAACATTTAAAAGTTTTTGAACTTTTAAAAATTATCAAATCCCTCGATGCTGAATTTTTAAAAATTGCTAGATTTTCTAAAATTCATAATTCACAAAAATTGTTGATTTTAAAAAAACTACGAAATTTTAAAAAGTAGTCGTATTTTATAAAATTGTCATTTTCTCAGAAACTGACAAATTTTCAAAAATTATTGAATTTTTTA
>FIZV01006382.1:0-23603 GCA_900050545.1 Trionymus perrisii | reverse complement strand
CATCAACAACAACAACAACAACAACAACAACAACAACAACAACAACAACAACAACGTTCAGATCGCTAGCGGCTGTCTCGACTCCGTCGTCCGTCCTGAGTTATAGCAACTGTAGCGACAGGACAGTGGACACGACTGACGATGAGATCTGTGAATGGGGTCAGTCCACTTTGTTGGCCATTTTTCTCTGTCCCTCCTGCCACAGGGACTTTTCAAAGCACCCAAGTTTTTGATCTCTCAACAATCTACATAGGTGTCCGAAATAGCTGGGGACTCTTCTTTCACCCAGAGCACTCAGCCAGTCAGCCTCCTGCTATTATAGACGCATTTGTTCCTTGCGCTTACCATAGTATCCGCAGCATTTTGCGTCAGGTCCACATTTCAAATGCATCTATCCTTCTCTTATCTTCTTGTTTGAGCGTCCAAGTTTCTGCGGCATACGCACACAGAAACACTGCAGAATACCTGGGTTAGGTACTATCATAATATGTAATTGTATAGGCATCACCAGTTTTATACAAAGTCATCTTGAGTGAGGTCGAGAAGCAGTGGCCAGACTGAACTGAGTAGCGTTCATTTACGCGTGTTCATTTTTACGTATAGCGCAGCGTCACTTATCGAAAAACAACGAGATATTTGAGTTATAACAGACCGGTAACAGATGTACCTACCTACTCTATTCTTCTTTTCCGGTTGTTATTCCATATCCATTATAACTTATATAGGTATCATCCGTATAATCCGTTCCATTACTAACGGCATCGTTTCGAACCCTGGTACCTCTACCTATATGTGTATGTTCTACCTACGTCCTATCAGCTACAAAGCAGGCAGATAGTAGAATAGGAAAATGGTGCCTGGTGCAGGCAGCAGGCACCAGGTAGATAGAGTACCTAACTAACTGCTAAACTGCTTAGGTACTCGACTGCAATACTGATAGCAGATACGATGGTGTAGGAATAGGAACTCAAACCACTTAGGTGTACTCTTATCTATCTACGTAGGTATCATCTTTACAATGTACTTGAACTTATCATCGCTAATCCGCGTTACCAATTTGTGCAGGTTTCCTCCGAATACGAGTTATGTAAACGTAGAAAAGTACCTACGATGACTTATCCGGTTGCGGTGCAGGTTGCTTTCGAAGAAGGTCCGTTGAAATTTAGACGTTTTGCGTCTTTCGGAAGGTTAGTAAGTGTACTCGTACGTATGCGTAGTGCGTACTACTGTACTAGTGCGCATTAAGCCTGGCCCCAGAATCAGCCCCAGCCTAAATTACGCTTATCAACGTCTTATAATTCTGACGAAGATGTCCGCCACCTCGTAACCGCGTTACGAGCGTGATTTGCACGATGTGGCGCGGCGTGGGCCAAGTGCGAACTTTACGTTACCCAAGTACCTAATACCTATTACCTACCTATCTACTTTTTGTTTTAGATTTCTAACCTACTTGTTTTTGATTACATATCAAATCGGTACGAGTTCCATCTACGCGCTATTCATCGCCCGTAATTTGCAGGATGTAAGTAGATTTCTATACCTACGTAAGTAGCTTGATCACCATATCGTTAATCTATCGGCGCTTTGTTACCGTAGGTGTACGATTCGCATTATGAAGAGCGCACGGATGTGCGTATTTTTTTGCTGTATTTATTGGCGCCATGCGTACTGATTTGTTTGATTCGAAACTTGAAACTATTGGTTCCTTTTTCAACAATCGCGAACGCCGCTACGATTTTGAGTTTCGGGCTAATATTCAAGTACGTGTTCGACAAAGCGCCGTCGTTTGCAAATCGCGCACCAGTCGGTACCATGCAAGGCATACCCTTATTCTTCGGCACCGTTTTATTCGCTATGGAAGCTATCGGAATGGTAAGAATAAGACACGCACCGGTTCAGGCACCTTGGACGATACTTACGCGAATGTTTCATTGCGTAGGTGATGCCTCTGAAAAATCAAATGAAAAACCCGAAAAAATTTGGCAGCCTTTTCGGCGTATTGAACGCTTCCATGTTGCCCATCACATTACTCTACGCATTTATAGGATTTTTTGGATACCTGAGGTACGGAAGCGAGACGACAGGAAGCATCACATTGAGTTTGCCGACTCGTGAGTTGTGAGTATACGTGTATGCTGCAGCTGCAGATCTACGTAGCTACCTGTACGTGTAGTGTACCTACCAGTACCTACCTATACTTACCTAATTTGTACGCCTCTTTACTGCGCGCGTTTCAGATTAGCCGACTTGGTGAAACTGCTGTACTCTGGCTCGATATTCATAACGTACGCGTTATCTAATTACGTATCGTACGACATGATATGGAACTACAGTATTAAACCGAAAATAACCAGCTCGTCCAAAGTCGTTCGTCTATTTTGGGAATACGTCGTTCGAATGTCCATCGTCTTCATTACAAGTAAGTTAGTCTATTGTACGACAGATGATAGGTAGGTATCTTATGTACATAGGCGAGGCGTACCTTAGCTTACCTTACCTAACGTAACCTGTCATACTCCTCTTTGTCGACAGTTTTCCTAGCAGCAGCTGTACCGAATTTGGAAATATTCATTTCGTTCGTGGGCGCTTTCTGCTTGTCGAGCATCGGTGTCGCTCTTCCAGCCATAGTACAGATCTTAACTTTTTGGAATCACCACGAGGACGCATTTCAATTTTCCATCATGATTTTTAAAAACATCATCATCATATTAATCGCCATTTTGGCGTTTACCATCGGCGTTAGCACGAGCGTTATGAAATTCATCGACGAAATGACTTAGACAAGGTAGATTAGCTTCTATAAGTTCTTGTAAAGCTAGAAAGATTTTGAGCGGCGGTGACGTCACTAAGCGCGGCCCAAGCAGATAGTTCGGATTCTTATCTAGGATAAACCCAACCCAGTGTATATTGCAGTCCAAGGTGCGGTGTGGTGGGGTGGACGCGTTAGCACGTGAAAATTTTGTAAGCGTCACAGGCACGACTGAGACGCGTTGGTGTTGACGTGACTTAATCAACGAGGTACCTCACCTTCTAAGTAAGTATATTACTTACTTACCGGCGCGAAAAAGATTTCCTATTATTATTATTACTACTATTATTATTAGCGTATGATTACCTATTTGTCGTTGTACTTAATGCTATCTACTTCTGTTTGTGATACATTGTAATCTGTGATATATGTACCTACTCCTAGCTGTACATGCGTATGTAAACGTAGTACATACATAAATACCTACGCATACCTCAACATAAGTAATTATATCTACGTGAGTAGTATACTTGATTACCTATGAGTACCTTTATGGTGAATAGCTACAGCTGCTCACCAGGATATACTAGGTATTAGGTACTAGGTAGTGGTTATATGTAGTACCCTACGATGCGATATTATTAATTACTCGTACCCCTACCTAATACATAATTGATACCTACGTATTGTTTGGGTGCGACGCAACGCGACGTACATTACTTTTACGAATTGTTATAGGTATGGTATACTCGAGCATCTGCTGATGGGTACATGCGAGCATTTTATAAGACGTGCTATTATTAGGAGGTAGTATATTACCTACGTTTACCTACCTAGTGAAATATACGAAGTATTAAAATTGGGGTACTAGGGCACCTCACCTACTGTACTTGGAAATTTATACTCTTCTTTTAATACTGGTAGGTATAGGTAGTAGGAAACTGGGACCTAGTTATTATTAGAAGCAAAGATAATACACACACCGTATGTAGACAAGGACATCTACATAATTATACATTTATGTGCCTATACGTAAAGTTTCTAATTTTCTTTTTCAAAAGTGAAAACTCTCTGCTTTTATAAACTTTATTGCCAAGTGCTTTTCGAAAAGAAAATCTTTTCATCCTCAGGCAAATTTGTAGCAGGCACGTTTAAAAGACAAGTAGGTAGGTATTAGGTACTCTACTGAACCATGATGCAAGTTTAAGGAAGGCGATGATGCTATGCCCTAGTCGAATAAGAATACGACAGACTCAAATGTATGAGTCTCTTTCGCGTATCGGCTAGAGAGGTAGGCAGGGTAGGACCACATCATGGTGATCCTTATTTGCTGTTCTACAAACTTCAGACCAATATCACTGTATCAAATCATTGAAAAAAACGTAATGAATTAACGTAAGTAAGTAAAGTACGCGCGGGACGCACACACTTGATTACAAAACGTTACAAAAGACGAGATATTGCCTGCCTGCGCCTAGCCTAAGCGTGCACGTGCACATGTACTGGAACTGGAGTACAGGCACAGGCACAGGTAGTCTATCTCTACAGGGTGTCTAGGATTATCGAGCACCTCTACCGTTACTTTCGAGCAAATCTTAGCGCATTTTGTATTAGTGGTAACATTGTATGCATTTGATTAAATGTGAACAGTGTTACCAACTCATCAAAGATAGGTAACCTAGGATGCTCGATATTCTAAGACAACCTGTATATATGTAGCTACGTTTACGCACTCGAATAATTATGTGGTATGTACAGACAAGACGTGTGCGGCGTGCATTAATTTTTCGCGAATTACGCGCCCAATTACGAGACGTAGGTAATTGTAACACGTAACGTAACCGTAACGATAATGATAACGATAAGGACACCTAACGAAATCGGAAATACAAAAATAGGTACGCCGAACGAGTGTTTCTCTTTCTTTTTCAAGGTTTCTCGGTTCTTCGCCTCGGTTCCATTCCACTGTCGTTCATCGGTTCGCTTCGCGGCTTCCACTCACCACAAAGATACTCTTGATCGGATCGATCGATAGAATTTAAAAACGCATGCGCGTCAAGTACACCCGTGACGTTTCGAGTTCGACCAGGTCCAGGTGGATGAGGCGACAGAGCGTACCGCGCGGCGTAGGGCATACGCGTACAGCAATGCTCGAGCTGTAGACAAGATTTCGTATCGTTGAGAATCGCGAACGTATCTGCCTTTGTCGACATAAATGTAGGTACTTACTTGATTAGTACCGGAAAAAGCGTGTAAAAAGCGAAACGCGATCGCGAACGCGACAGTAGTTATGCCGCGATGACGACGGTTATAATAACTTTTGATGATATCCGCGTGTGCGTACAAACACATTCGTATTTATGGTAGGTGGGTATAAGTAGCTTACTATCCACAAAGTATCTCAGACCTTTACTGCGAATCTCGAACAACAAACCAAGTAATACGACGCGACGCGACGCGACGGTGATTGGTTCAGGTACGTTTTTGCGTTACCTACTTCTGCCTATCTATATCTACCAACGAGTAATACTACTCGACTACTTAGGTCTAGGTACTGTAGGTAGTAAGTAGTTAAGTACATAACATAGGTACTATGTATATTACGCATATAATAATAAATAATTGGGAAAACGTACCAGCTTTTGTAAGCGTGTAGATATCGTAGGTATACTTATGTAGGTCTAGGTACAGGTACAGGTAGTGACTAGAGATCTGCGCTAGCCTTTGACAGAATCGAAGAGCTCGTGAAGACATCAAGTCGCGACAGGCGACATCACGAGATAAGAAAAGAAAACAAGATTTGCTAACCAATACCAAATAATTGAACCAGCTGCGAGGAACAGCACTGTATAGCGAATTAGCGATTAGCAACTGAGAACAGGTCGACCTGGAGCAATCGAAACCGAAAGCGAACGAATGCGAAAAATGTAATGTAGAATATTAACATGAACATTGGAAAAATCACACGATCACGATTCCTTTACCTATTGCCTAGACTTCCAACCTGCCTATGTATGTAGAGTACGAGTACATCTATGCATCAACACTACATATAACTGTGCGGTGTGTTTGAGCATTGTGTGCATTGTAAGTATAGTAATTGATATTGTAATTTATGGGAATGGAATGGCATGGTATGCCGCATTCGACTAAAGTCTAATATTAATTAAAAAACATTCTTGCTCGGAGTGGACCATGCCGTGCCGTGCCGTGCCGCGTCGTGTTAAGGAATGTCGTTATCAATTGTCATCGTAATCGCTGCTGTCGCGCTTATCTTTGTACGCGTATGGTGATTATATTATAAAGAATAGCGAGCGATTACTGAGTACTGATTAGAAGCTAAACACTGCACACGTTTTGGTATTATTTATGTGTAGATAGGTAGTAGGTAGTAGGTACAGATAGTTGACAAATATAATATTATGCACATTTACATACATGTACGAGTAGGACGTACCATTCGTACCTTTACCTACATATTTGTCATATTCGCGGCTTCACAAGCTTCGTCTACACTCTCTGTGGTGTATACAGGGTTTTGGGCGAGGTGACGACTCAATACAGGGAAGTAGTAGTGACTTGGGGATACGCGGATAGATGATTCACGATCGTGAGATACATCAAACGAATGAGGGATAGGTACAATACGAGAATCAGCGACTACCTCGTCCGTCGTCTTTAACAGGAGTAAATGCTGATAGTAAGTTTAGGACATGGATGCCGATGATAGGTACCTAATTAGGTACCTATTTTATATCACGATAACTGATTATTTAACTCAATTGATTAGCATCGAATGTTAATCGATTATATCGTGATGTAACAACTTGTGATATTTTCTATCGGGAATTTTGCACCATCCTTTCCCTAGTTTTTGCCATAAAAATTCGTTTAAATTTTTGAGATTCTAGCGGTAAAAAAAAAAAAGTAGATACCTAGGTATATCGCCATGATTATTGTTTATATCGTGATATTTTGGAAAAGTTAATCAATATTAGAATTTGATTAATATTATCGGCATCCCGGATTTAGGATGAACTATGCTCGAAACAGAGGTCAATATATTTGTATACTGTATAGACAAGTGGGGAAGTTTTAGGAAAAGGAAATATTATTTTAAAAGAATCTCCAGCCTCCAGCCATGCCAGATAAGCAAAAATTTTCATCAAACACGCAATAACAACATTGGTACATACAATATACTCGCACTTCAAATTGAAATTTAAAAAAAAAAGGAGAAAGGAAGGAAGGAAGGAAGGAAGGAAGAAAGAGAAAGAATATACTAAATATTTGGTGACGACGAAATCGTATAACTTCAAGTTCTCTCAATAATTCAAATTACCGCTTGTAAAACTTACTTATCAAATCTATGTCACAAAAATAAAAATTAAATAAAGGGTAACATACTTAGAATTTGTTCAAAAAAATGGGGGAGGGGGGTGCCTAGCCCCTTGTTAAGTAAAATTGAAATGAAAATGAAAATGAAAATTTAATTTTGGAAACAAAACAAATCGAGAAAGCTTAAATTTTGAAAACTAGGTACCTACATGCACAAAAATAGAAAGTAGCGCACTCAGCGCATCATATAGGTACATGTAATCACAAATCACAGTGCTACGCATAAGAACAATATCACTCACCATAGACACAAAATCACCTACCTACATGATACGACGATGATCTGAAGTTGAGGGGCGTGCCCAAGGAACTGAGTTACATTCATCTGCGCGTGTTCATTTTCGTAGTGTCATTTATGCAAAAACGATGCGGTACCTATTTGAGTTACGTAACAAGTAACAAGTAACAGGTAACAGGTAACAGGTTTGCGTTTACCTTACCTTTCCAGTTGCAGTTATTCCATTGAAATGAAACTTGTACTCGTAAGTAACAGTAACGTATTTGAAACGATGCGATGCCGATATTGGTGTAACACTTTTAGTAACGGCATTATTTTCAACTCTGATAGTATTTATAGATTTAAGTTAAAAAGCAACAGGTTTACCCTACCTTTCCAGTTGTTATTGGATTATAAGCCCGTCTCCGATACTGTTAAACTACCCGTATGTAACAAAGTAGGTACCTTTAGTAACGGCACGGCACCACTTCCATCCATACGACTACGTAGCTCGTCTCGTCTACATACATACCTACATACATTATTGTACATACCTACGTTTACGTATAACTGCGTACGTACGTAAAATGCTAAAGGTAAGAATACAAGGTAGGTAAATGCGTATAATGATGTGGGTGTACCATACTGTACTGTAACGTAGTTTGTCTTCGTCTCTGCAGGTCTCTTTTGTCTTCTTCTTTATCTTGGTGTCGGTACGGTACCTTACCCAGCTACCCGTACCCGCTTCGCCAGTCTCGCGCGAACGCAAACACTCCTTCATAGTTCATACGTAGATTTGTGTTGTACGCCTTGTGTTGTTGTACGCATGTATTACGATATATTGTATTGTATGGCATTGTGTATGTAGCCTACACACCACTCAGCACACATCACACACTACACATTAGACAGTTGAGCGGTACAGCGATTCAGCCAGTCGCCGTCGCCACTTGCCAGTAGAGTCAGTGAGTCTGACGTGAGTCAGTGTCATAAGTGAACGGTGGAGTTGACGTCGCGTTTGCGGCAGGGCAGTGTCTCGTGGTCTCGGCTTCTCGGTTTCGTTTCAGTTCAGTGTGTGGTTTGGTGTGGTGTGGTGTGGTGTGGTGCAGTGCAGTGCAGTGATCCGCGTCTTTGTCGCCGGCTGTGTTCAAATTCAAAATTCAATTCAAATGTGACTGCCAGCGATCTTCAGATGATCGATTTACGTACGTTCAATTTATTTTTCATTTGATTTCTACTCAAGTACATACGAGTTTTCACGTTGTTGTTCTTTCGTTTTGAGTGTGCTCGCTCTAGCACCTTTACCTAGGTACCTATTTAAATTAGCTAGCATTTAATCAATCGAAATTAGGCCACAATTTATTCATTTCGCTCAAGTACAAAGCCCAGGTAGTAGCGAATACACGGTTATACCATACACCGGTATACGCTTTTATTTTTTTTGTCGACGCGCTAACGTTGGCGCTTTTACCGGCAGCTGCTCTCTGCCGAGTGCCGAATCAACACGTGACCGTACGAATGCTTGATACGTATTGCATAGTGCATACTACGATATAATATAGTACTTTACACGCGTACATTGTACGTACATGTACTTGTACACCTACTCGCGTATAGCCGAGTCTGTATTAGCAGTGAAAGAAGGTAATCGTCGATTAGGTACAATAATTTCCAACTGCGACAACTAGGTGAGTACTGTGACGTGAGTAGGTATCGGGCACCCTAAAAAATCTATTTTCTGTTTTACTTTACATTCGGTAGACAGTAAACACCTACGCTGAAAAGAATAGCGCAGAATAGCCATTTGGGAGAGCAAGTTTTCGCCCCGTTTCCCGTCCTCTCTGACGTTGAAGCATTACCCACTCCGTTCGCAGTCGCTGTCACTCATTGTCATTACTAATGCTACGCTACTGTCGCTGCGCATACATCTCGCATGCTGTTTCCACTTTTCGTTATATGTTCGATTTCTAAAATTTTAAATTAGAAAAATTGAAATTGACGTGAAAAAAGTTTTTGTTTTTCCATCTAGTTTTGGCTACCTATGTTTGTTTTGATATATTTTTGAGGTAGGTACATGGGCGGGGAGAGCGGTTGATTTTTTTAATTTGACGGATAATTGAAAATCAACAATTTTTAAAAAATGCAGCGGTTTTGGAAAATTTTGTCAATTTTTAAGAAACTGGCAATTTCTATAAATAGGTAATACTTAATTTACAATGAAGAGGTTGTGATTTTTAAAAATTTTGCAATTCCCGAAAAATCTATAATTTTTGTGAATTAGAGAATTTTGGCCATTTTGGAAAATTTGATAATTTTTGAAAATGTGAACATTTTTTTTCTGATTTTTGTAAATATCGCACCCTCAGAACAAAAAACACCATAACTCGAAAAAAAAAGTTCTCAATCCAAAAACAACATAACTGAAAGAAGTACTACAAAAGTACAAACCGTTCGTGTAGGGGAAATCTGCCACTATCAGCAGAAAGAATGTAAAAAGTTACATAGGATTCGTAAAGAAAAACTGCATTTGAATTTATTTTTCGGCATTTAAGGAATGGGTGTAAAATCATTTTTTTGAGTTATGGTGTTTTTTAATTTTTCGAGTTATGGTGTTATTGTTCTCAGGGTGCGATATACCTAGACCTACCAAGTACCTACTGCAGATGTTTAAAAAATTGAATATTCAATTTATTCCATAAAACAGCTCTTTCCGCCTTCGAAAAAGTTACACTGTAATGTGACTTCCCTATATTTTTCATCTCGAATCCCACCATTGTCTCATCCACAGGAGAGGTAAGTACTAAGTACCTAGTTAGGTAGGTGACGTGTGGTAGTGAAGATACATCGAGGGTATTATCTCAATGCCGGACAGACACGACGCGACGACACGAGACGAGACAGTTAGAAATATTTAAAATGTTGGTTAGAAAAATGAACTTTAGACATCGAACAGGACGCCCTACTTTTTTGGCATTGTTTCACTTCAACAAATTATAATATTGTAAATAATTGCGTCGCTTCTTCGATGACGAGAGGTGATCGCGTTTACCAAAATACTTACAAACCAAATAATTATTGTTAAATAAATGACGTCGTCGCGACGTTTATACATAGCACATCGAGAAGGGTTAATTCGTAAATCGTAAATGATGCCCTCGAGGAAATGAAATAATATTAAAAAGGTCAATTTCTATTGCGGTTAATTGTCAATATGTCGCGCGTGTGGATTATACGAGTATGCCTATTCTTGGATGGCTGCGGCATGGAGCGACACGACGCGACGAGACTTGGCCTATATGTATGTGTAGAATACTCGTACAAAATTAATATTTATTTACTTACGCATACGCGTACATACAAACTCTATAAACGAACGAAAAAATGATCAGAATTGAGTACCCAGGGTGCCAGATGCCAGGGTAGCTGTATGAGTAGATAAGGGGAATGGGAAGGTTAGATAGCGCGCTCAATGTTCAACGTTCATCTACGAATAAGAGTGCGAGACTGCGAGTAAATGAACGTACCTACCTAACTTGTAAGTACATAGTACATCTACTCTACATACATACGAGTAGATTTTACCAAGGCAAGGTATAACTTAAGTACGTTTAGATCAAGGCATGGGTGTTCCTGTGTGATGTGTACACTGTACAAGTTTAATCAAAATTAGTCGAGAGTTGAGTTAAGTGGAGTTGTATAGCTATAATAGCTATAATACGTTCATGTACGTAGCTTATAGGTAGTTTCAATACTTGAACTTGATACTTATACGAGTAGGTACATAATATAGGTAGTGTTTTAAGGTAGGGTAGAGACGAGAGAAGGCTAAATAGCATAGGCGCTTATAAAAGTAGACAGCTGAAGTAATAATGCACCCAAAACTTCTAGGTACCTGTACCCACACATAAACACCTATCACGTGATAAATGTACTTAACGCCACTGCATACACAAACAAAACACACACCCCGTACACCTACCTGAACCTACGTGTTACGACGAGCTGAAGTTGAGGGGCGTGGTCAATGAAGTGAGTTACATTCATCTACGCGTGTTCATTTTCGTAGTGTCATTTATGTAAAAACGATGCGATATTTGAGTTACGTAATAGGTAACAGGTAACAGGTAACAGGTCTACGTTTACCTTACCTTTCCAGTTGCAGTTATTCGATTAAAAATTAAAATAAAACTTGTACTCTTAAACGTAACAGTGACGTATTTGAAACGATTCGATGCCGATATTGCTATAAGTAAAACTTTTAGTACGGGCATCGGCATCATTTACAACTCCGATAGTACTTAATATGATAGCTCGGCCTAGCTGCAACTGTGACTGTGTGCCGTGTGCCGTATGCCTTTAGTACCATGTGTTACGCAAATACCGCGACTGTTGTACCTAACCTACCTAGTACCTATAGTTACCTACCTACCTACATTTATCGTCCTTACATAGTGGCGCAAGTTTGATAATCGTAGTCTTTACAATTAAGACGGTGCAAACCTTAGATAAAGGTATCATAGTATCAATACGTCGCGTCGCGTCCCGTCCCGTCCCGTCGGGTCGGCATAGTAGGTCTAGATATAAGTAAGTAAGCAAGTATGTTCGTTCGTCTACGTCTACGGTCTATATCATACTTTTAGATGATATTCCAAGTACTAGCGTCGGTATTCGTGTTTTGTGTTGACTGACACTGCGAGTAGATACTTACAATACATATAAATACGACTAGGTACTTAATACTTATATGTATACGTATTATTACGTGTTTGTTCTCAGGTTCCTAGTTCCTACCTACTTAATATGGTAATTCTCTGTTTACGTTGAAGGAAAGAGAACAATAATTTTGAAGCAACAATATTTATAATCATCCAAGATGAGCAGGTAAGCGTGAAAAGAATCGTTCAGTTAATAAGTAGGTATTTGTAAAGTACTCGTAGTCGTAATACGTACCTACGTTTCGTGGCATTTATGGTAGGTGTCTGTCTTCTCGATGGGTATCTCTACCTAAACTCGTAGATTATGAGACGATATTCCTATTTCCTACTGGCATACGCTATCCATCAATTTACCGTGCATTTCAAAAAAAAAAAAAAAAAAATCAATGGTCGATTTGCCAAATTTCGGGACCGGCACGGCGGGGTGCCATATTTTTGAACAGGCAAATATGTACTAAGCGGTGAGATGTTCGCTCCAACTTTTTTCATTCAGAAACACTGTTTATGGGCCATAACTTGAATGATTTTTTTAAAAAACCCGAAAAAAGCACTCACTTTTGAACACGTTTTCTCAAATTTTTTGATCTGTACAGCTCTTCCAGCCCACCTCGAAAGGTGATCAAGCACATAAAAAAATCCTAGACAAAATATCTTATCCGGCTCCGCCAAGTGCAACTTTCTACCTATTATGGTAATCGAGTGACGCAAGCTCGAAAATGTCGAACAAAATCAAAAACAAATTTTTTTTCAAAGTGCGTAACTTTGCCCCTGCAATTTGGAAGGTAGACAAACATGCATACTTGTACTCAGAATGGGTTGCCTACTTACTGGGTTGAAGGAATTATATTACATATGAAACACCCTGTATATACTTAGTATCTACATATATGATATCTATTTCCTTTCCTTTTTTCACTCTCAGCGAAAACGATAAAAATGATAACAAAGGCAAAAATTCCAACTCTGGTCAAGTGGGAGAGGAGCTGACGGCTTTGAATGAGACGCCAACAACACCTTACGATCCACATACTCATCGCAATATCGAACACCCTACAACGTAAGTACCTCTACCTATACTCGTGCATACTCGTAATACATAATAGATTACCTACTTACCTACTCGTACATACGTACCTACTCGCAGCAGTATACGTATACGTAGGTACTAGGTACCTATCTAAATTATTCTTCGACCCCGGCTTATAATCGTTGATTACGTACTCACAGGAACACGGAAACTTTGATTCATATTTTAAAAGGCAGCTTGGGTACGGGTATATTAGCGATGCCGGATGCGTTTAAAAATTCCGGACTAATTGTCGGCACATTTGGAACCTTACTCATCGGTTATTTATGCACCTACTGTTTGATCGTTCTGGTAAGTTGAGTACTCCTACTCGTATTAGATACCCTGACTATAAATGCGAAGGAGCGTCGCGTACCTTACCTACTAAGTACTCGTAGATGTACCTACTACCTACTACCTAGGACCTACGTATTTTACGCTCATCTGTGCTTCGCAGGTTAGATGTCAGTATGAAATATGTAAACGTGTAAGGAAGCCAATTATAAGTTATCCAGACACTATGAAATATGCTCTTCTGCAGGGGCCGCCTTATTTGCGATTTGCGGCCAATTTATCGGCGTAAGTTACCGTACCGTAGCATCTGTAGTACGACGCGACGCGACGCGACGCGACGCGACGCGACGCGACGCGACGCGAAGCCAAGTGCCACGTACAGTATACGTTACGTATCTCCATGTCCATGTAGTGTACCAAAACCTACCTATTCGGTAGTACGTTCGTACATCGACTCGTTGTTTAATGCATTTCGTACGTTCGCAGGCCCATTGTCGATGGATTTTTGATTATTTATCAACTGGGTATTTGCTGCGTTTATACGGTGTTCATCGGCGAGAGTATTAAACAAGTTAGCATATCAAAGTACCTACCTACTGTACTTCTAAGTTTACCTATTTGTAGACTCGCGCAGTAAGCGTCGTAGAAGGAATCGAAACGATCCTACTGAACTAAATACAAAATACGAGTACCTCTATAGGTACCTATATCAGAATGTTTTACGAGTTTCAACTCTCGAACATTGATGCGTAACGTACCTCTACGTCTCTACCTACTCGTTTAGTAGATACGAGTATATGTAATATGTATAGATGCTCTCGTACTTATCTATTTGTATGTACGTCGTACGATATGGCTCTCGAATTACTAACGTAAAATGGTTCGCCATTGTTATTACAGGTGGTCGATTGCTTAGGTTTTCAAATGGATACGCGTTTGTACATGCTGATGTGTTTACCTCCGCTAGTGGCCATCACTTTGATTCGTAATTTGAAACTGTTGGCGCCTTTCTCGCAAGCGGCCAACGTTGCCATATTTATCGGATTAGGCATCGTGCTGTATTATATATTTCAAAATTTCGCCATGGCACCGGGTGTAGAAAATGTCGGACCACCGATGCGATATACTTTGTTCATTGGAACGACCTTATTTGCTTTGGAAGCAGTTGGCGTGGTACGTATCTGACGACTGAGATTGCGACTGCGGCTAGCGTAGTTAGAGTTACTCGACATCTAGTTTATGTGCACAGTACCTACAAATCTTTTGGGTAGGTAGCCATAGCCATACCCACACCCACTTAGTGTAACTATAGATACCTAGTACCTAGTACCTAATAGATATGTGGCATAGCGTATAAATACTGCAGACCTAGGTCTCTATCAAGAAATCCGCATTACCTAATACATAGATAGGTAGTTATCTACAATACGTATTATATCGTACGTAGTATATCGATAGTTGATCTGATGGATAATATACTCGTAATTATGTGTAGTCTATTGCTGTACACTGGTCCGTTTATACTCGTATGTGTGATGTATGTATATGTACGTAGGTTTTGGCTTTGGAAAACAATATGAAAACTCCGAAATCTTTCGGCGGTGTGACCGGCGTTCTCAGTCAAGGAATGAGCATCGTAGTAATACTTTACGTATTGATGGGATTCGTTGGCTATTTTAAATATGGCGAAGACGTCAAGGGCAGCATTACTTTAAACATTCCGCAAGGCGCAACGTAAGTCATATTCGTACCTACACCTACTGTATGTGTATTGCGGTAAATAATACCTACTCGTATTCGACGTGCTTCGTCAGCCAACGTTTCTTTACCATTTAGCGTAGGCAATTTTTTGCCACTGGTGAAATGCCTATGTAGGCATACAATACCTGCAAATATGTTCTTTCCACCAAACTGATACTGCATGTATAGGTAGATACTAGATAGGTATGCGTGTCTAATATCGTTTTTTTTTTCTTTCTCTCTCTCTCTCCCTCTCTCTCGTAGGTTAGCAAAAATTGTAAAAGTGATATTTGCGTTCGCCATCTACATAACGTACGCGTTGCAGTGTTACGTTCCTGTAGACATCATTTGGACTTTTTATATGAAAGATCGTTTCGCCAAAAGAGAAAATACGCTTATCATTCAATATTGTTTAAGAATTGTTTGCGTAATTGTGACATGTAAGTAAAACAGCTACATAAGTACATACCCGTACTCGTCTGTTTAGCGTATGTACTCGTATACCTACTTGGATACAATGGAGGTAGTAGGTACTAGGTACTATTAAGTAAGTCACATCACATATACGGTGGCTACTGGCTACTTCTTATCCACCTACTTAATTAGGTACCTACCTAGTACCTACCTACCTACCTACGTAAGTAAGTAGATACTGTAGATAATTATGTATGTAGATGTACGTATTACACTAGTGTTACCTACTTCATTTACGGCATGCGGTACGAAAAAGATACAAATTCCAATACGATAACAAACTGATAAAACAGTAACGTAACATAGGACATAGGTAATTAGGTATACCCAACACCTAAAACCGTACTCGTACCTACTACCTACGTATTTTGATTTCGTTTGTATGTTTTTTGTTTTTCTTTTCTTCAGTTTTGTTGGCGGTAGCTATTCCGTATTTAAATCTCTTCATATCACTGTTCGGCGCATTATGTTTGTCCGCGTTGGGAATCGCTTTTCCAGCTTTAATAGAAATCTGCATTTTATACCCTAATGATTTCGGAAGATGGAAACACGTATTGATAAAGAATGTAATATTAATTATTATCGGCGTTTTTGCAGGCGCTTTAGGCACCGGTCTAGCTATAAATGACATAATTAAAGAAATTAATAAAGTTAAAACCACTACAAACGCTACGATGTGTGAGGCTTAAACGAGTCGCCAATCTCGCGCACATTTTCAAAGACTTTTTTACCACCTACGGACAATAATTATCATTAATTTTGTAGTTTTACATAATATTCGGCTAGCTCTCGATACAATATATACTAGATTTTTCAACTGTCGACCGTTTGTTGTATAGTTTCGTATTGTCGACGCGGCGGCAAATGACTTGTGCCTGAGTGGCTGTAAGCTTATAGCGGAATACTTGGGAACCTAGAATTTACTTTAGATGCGGCTAGTGGTACAAGATGACACATTTTGTCGATTTGCCAGCAACAATAACGCGCTATTTACGTAGAATGAAAAAGTAACCATAATTTCGTTTGACACCATGTAAAGCTAAACTTGCCAATTATTTCTCTACTAGCTGAAAGAAAAAACAAGTCAGTATTGGGTAACAAAATAGTCTCAAGCGAGACCATTTCGTTTACCTATGCACCATGTATGGCACACACTCGTAACTATACTTACCCGAAATAAGTATAGATATTTGCCCTGCGGTTTATTAGGTATCGGTACCTGTCGTTGAACGCGCGACGCTTTCATTTTTATTTTTTTAAAATGACGAGAAAATGAATTTCCCAGCGCAAATTAAATTTTTACGTAATTACATATTATTAAGGTACTCGTATGGTTTTTTTTTTTGTCTCTCACATATTTTTTTGTGTTATCGTTGAGCTCTCTCTCTCTCTCTCTCCGACGTTGTTGTTCTAATCGATATCATTTTCAGATTGAAGAGAGCTGTTATTTAAGTACTGCTGTTTAGTGTTTACCACTCGGTGTACTTTTCCATTGTTGTTATTATTGTTACTTTTTTTTTTGCAAGATTTATGTATAATAAGCTGTAGTATTACAATGAATTAGAGTTTATTAAAACCTGTTTTTTGTACTGCTCTGAAGTGTTGAATAAAAGTTACAAGAAAAAAATAAATAAAAAAAGTACACACGTATAATACGAGTACGCATCAATTAATCACGTTACTTGGATTAATACGTTCATAGCAGGTAGGTAGGTAGGTAGGTAGGTAGGTCGGTAAGTAGTTCATCTCCGAGAAGAGGAGAAAATTTCGCTGACCCGCAACAACGCGATATCGACGTCGTCCGGTACAACTCAGTGATGATGAGCATTGCAGCGGTAAATACTGAGCAGATAAAAAATATCCAAGTACGGGGTAAAGTACCGCGAAAATAGTTTTACATTTTTTCGTAAGTTTCCGTAAACGGGCAAGTTAAGCAGGAATGGCTGTAGGTATCGTCTTCGGAATTATATGTTTCGTTACCAAACTGATGTGTATGATTTTCGGTTAAAGCTCGGGTATAGAAACTGCTACGCACCGACATTTTTAAAACTGAATGAAAAAAATTCGATATTGTGAGAAAGCGATCGGCGAAATACAAATAACAAACGTTTTCGATATCGACTCACTTTTCATTTTTTTTTCGTATTTTTTTTGCTTCGATTTGTTCCTTTTATCTTCTCTAATTTCGAGTTCTTCGACAAGTTTCTCTTCCGATCCCCATATTTCTAACGCTCTTCTCTCCACCTAAACAATGTCAGCATCGCGTGAATATAGGTACGTGCTGTAGTACAAATTTCCAAATAAATAAAACGCAAAAAAGCTGTCTCACTTGTGGTAATAAGTATAATTTCATGTCGCTCCATCTGGAGTTATGCGGATTTTTACCGTGGATGAATTTGAGCGCAGTGCCTCGTTGTTCTAGATCTACGTCCGTAAGCAGATAGTTTTTCTTAACATCTGTTTTCGTAATCAAAGCGTGTTTTTCTTTGGAGTCTCTGCAACACGAAGGCGAGCCCAAATGAAATCGAAGACGAAGACGAATACGAATACCGCGCAGATAGGTGCCCACTCGAAGGTATAAATTTTCGTACTAGTCGTATCGCTTACCTGCAATCGTCGCATACGTTGTAATCAAACTTTTCCAGTAAATACGATCCGCCAAAGTTTTTTTGACATTCCAAACAACTAGGTTGGTCCGGAGGTAGAATGGCCGGAGGTTTATCAGCGATAACGATCTAAAATCCAGGGTATGACCAAGTTTTACAAATGTGAAATCCGATATACTATTTCAAGCTAATTACTCGCCTCTTTTTTACCGCTTTCTAGTACTTCGGATTCGTCCAACAAAAATCCACCCCCTGTGTCGATTAACTTGGGCGCCAATAATTTCGTAGAGCTATCGTCGCAGGTTGCGGCAAATGAAGACCTGCCGAGAAATTACGAGTAATTTGTAAAAAGAAAAAACAACTGCCAGTCGGAAATACGGAAAATGGCTTACCGTCCTTGTTCGGTGGTAGCAGCGTTATCGTCGCGTTTACGTTTACGCTGTATTGCTTTCTTACGATTTTCTTCCGCGCGAAGTTTTTGCTCTTCGGTTAGCTGCGTTGCTGTTGTCTCGAGCGAGGATGCCTCCGGCGAAGAACTCATGTCTCGTATAATCTCAACTTAGTTATAGTACAGAACGGCGAGTACGTTTACAATTTACCGTAGACTATAAGCGTGTAAGTCGATGCATCTGACATCACCAAGTGGACGAGAATTTATCATCGAAACCGTATCAAATTTAAAGTTATCCTGCTTGATGGAAGCTCGCTCAAAGTTTTCTTTCACGACCGATGGTATTTTGTGCTCAATTCATCTGTGCGTTCAAATCGTACGTTACGACGTCGACCTGGATGGTAGGGTGACCGCCGAGTGACCAAAAATCGACTGTTTTCGTAAAAATCGATAAAATATCGTCGAAAATTGATTTCCGCTACGATTATTTTACTAATCTCGGTAACATTTAAATTTGAATCGAATTCGTCAAAAAAAAATTGATAAGTCAACAACAACACAAAAACATCACAAAAAGTACAACAACAACAATAACAACAACAACAACTAACAAGCGACCGATACGACCGATGGCGATAGCATATCCAAACCCTCACATTATTAGTTTCTGTTTCAGTTTTTCACATAGGCAACGGCAATAGGTGACCAGGCACTAGGCAGCCGAGCACCCGATGTACGTGTTATGTAATCCAGACCCGTGACGGCCGTGACGTTGGACGCCCGTTGACGCTTCGTTGACGTTGGTAGAGACCTGAGAGTTACTAGGTTCTTTGTCGAATAAAAGTAAACATTAAAATTTTAATTAAAGTAATGTAAAATGATAAACATGGCTACCAGGGTGAATAAACTCGATTTGCGTGATATTATTGAAATTATCGCGGTTTGATCGCCCCTTATTTGGCAATAAATTTTGAAATTTCTATCGTGATTGATGTGTCCGATCATTAAGCCTCACGATGGTGTGTTCGTGAAGAAAAGTAATTCGGTACGTTGATGGTACCTAACGAAAAGGCTGTACAATAAGACTGACGACATCAAAGACTGAGACAATTCGTTGGTGAGTTTTCAGCGGTCGTTTTTTAATAATTTTTCGTCAACGTTCAGTTTATATTTTCAGGGAAACGACGATCTTTTTTTATACTTGACATTTGTAACTTGGCGGTGGAAAAACTTCATCATTCATAATCTCTACTCTTATAGCAGTGGTTCAGGTAGTTTTCGTCCGTGAAAAAGAACGTTTATGAAAGCGACAGCGACGACGAAGTTATCACCAAATCTGAATCTCAACGTTGATTTAAGTACTCGAGTAGACATGTTTTGTAACA
Organism: Trionymus perrisii; assembly: GCA_900050545.1. Taxonomy (NCBI): domain Eukaryota; kingdom Metazoa; phylum Arthropoda; class Insecta; order Hemiptera; family Pseudococcidae; genus Trionymus; species Trionymus perrisii. Next base: position 3,568 of record FIZV01006382.1, on the reverse strand, counting down.
ATAGACGAAGGAAAACATCTATTTACGAATAAATAATTATACGTTATTTGCGTACCGATCGTTTTCATAGTACGATTCATTCGTATGAGTCGAGATTTGCAATGCGCTACACAATTAGAGTCGACTTCTTTGAAAATGAAAATGTTCGTATTTTCTGTAAACTCGAATTTTAAATTGAATTGGGTGTTAATCAACTGTCGTGTCTTGAAGCAACGTTTATATAACATCGTACGAGTCCAGCGGCTCCGCTATAACATTACATACTATTTGTATTCATTTTTGATCTGTAAAAAAAGAAAAAAAGAATACATCACCTATCTTCCTAGTTCCTACTTACTTACTTACTTACTTACTTACTTACGAAGAAATCAATCGCATTACAACTGCATACGCTTAATTATTTCTTTCGGTTGCGTATTATCATCTAATGATGTATATAATATAAATTACATGTATATATATACCTAACTGTTTATGACCTGTAAAATTGTAGACACGTACGATTGAAAATCGCGACATTTTTCTTGTATTAGGTATCTTCTTCCGTTGTTTTTCTTGTCGCATATTTCATTCTACTTATCTTGTTTTCAGATTCTTGATTCGCTGAAATTCGGACAAGGCTACGACGTTATAATGAGTGACACCAGTGAAAATCAAGACTTGGCAAATAAAGTCGACGAAGAAGAAAACGGCGAATTGGAGGAAAGCGCGAGTAACTCGACGAATGGTGCAAATATACCCAGGTAAAAATATATTCTTCTAGTTTTATTGCAACTTACATTGTCTGTATTCTTGATTCGTTGTCGTCGTAATACATCTATTTAGGTGTACGGTCCCAACTTATCAATCTATGTGTGGCAAATAAAAGTCCGTATTAAAATCATTAAGAAAAAAAAAAGAATTATGTAGTAAGTACTTGGCTAGGTACTTACTTAATGTCGTCGTTTTCTAAATTTTCTCGCACCGCTCGCACTTTCCGAAAAATACCTTTTGAATTATTTTCCAGTTGGACGTGTCGTTTACGTTACCATCGTAATGCGCGTAATTTTTACGACATTGGCAAGGTGTATATCCAACAATCGAGGTAACTGACTACACTTAGTGAGGAAATTACCTCTTCGGGAAATATGATTCATTGCGCGTAATTCTCTCGGAATAAACTACTTTCTTCGCGCTAGAGCCGCAAAAAAACGAAAAAATAACTTCATTTTTCTCCAAATATTGACAGAAATTGTCTTTCGGACGTTGAAAGCAAAGGTATGACTGTAAGTGTTTAATGTGTTGCATAAGTAGCAGTTAATAGGCGTAATGCTACGTCGCGTCGTATCGTATCAGTAAGCGTTCTGAAATTTTGGTAGACGACATGTTTCAAACGTTTACCGCGCTTTAGAAAATTTTAATTACCCCCGACCGCTTCGAGTGGAGCTGGAGCTTCTCGCAGTAGGGTGCTTTTTGAAAAGAAATGTCACTTTCGTGATTTTCATGGTTCAAACCCTTATTTTTTCGTTTCCGTATCCAACAAAAAAATTCAGATTATTTTCTCCGAAAAAAATTGACCGATTTTTTCTAAATTTTTCACTTATTTTTTTATTCCAAAATTAAAAAAAAAAATTATTTAAAAAAAAGTAGGTACCTAGCAAATTACTTATTTCAGAAAATGAACGATTTTTTTTTTATTCTAAAAAACTGAGAAAATTATTTACTAAAAAAAAGTATAAATTAATAAATAAAATTATACTCCTCAAGTTTTTGGCTATACGATGGTGTGTCATGTCACACTCCTACTCGTATAATATGGCGCGATTGACGTATGGATTGGATTGGATTGGAATGGAATGGAATGGAGTAGAATAGCTTACTCGACGTTAAAATTACGCACAAGTCAGCGGGAATACGCGTTGCAAAATTTATACAATGAGTACATGAGACATTACCTATGCGTAGAGCTAGGTACGTGCATGTTAGTAGACAAGATACAAGACCGTGTGAAATGTATGTACTCGACTCGTATATCATATATCATTCTGTGTAATGTGATGCGCGAACCGCGTACGCTCCCATCACCAGTATAATGTGTACGAGTTGATGATTTCGTAGCAGAGATCTGAAATATGTTACCTGTTAGTAATAGCCAATAGGTAACATCTTTCCGAATTAACCTATGGTACTTGTCCTCTTTTCTACGTGTGGTCTCTTGAGTTTAACTGACTACTAAATAGAGATGTAAAATTACCGATTGTTTTAGTAATTTTGAAAATTGATAAGACAACGATGCGCTTATTCCGGGATAATTTGAGCGAAAGAAGAAGAAAAAACTAGGATCGTTTTTTGGATACTAACAAATGTGGTGTGCGAGCTCGCAACAAAATTTCTAGTCGAAACAAATCTTTTTCGAAAGAGCGTGTACGTAAAAGTATACTGCCAGCTAAAATTTTAGGTGCTGAGGTGCAAAAATATTTTTGTCGAATTTTTGAAGACCAAATTTAGGTTATCAAACGTAGTAGGTTAGATACCCGAAAGAATTGGCCTTCGACAGTTCGTTCGTGTACCTTCTTACTTTCGATGGTCTAAAATTAATTTTCAAGAATTCGCCAAAAATAGAATTTTTCACCTCGGCACCTAAAATTTTGGTTGGCAGTATACTGTTACATGCTCTTTCGAATAAGCTTTGTTTCGACCCGAAATTTTGTTGCGGATTCTCGCAGCACCCTTGTAAGCATTGTAGACCAAGTCGTCAATGATCTGCCCTAGTGTCCAATACTAAAGCGAGTTGAGAACGAGGTTCGAAAATGTTTCGGTTAAATTTGGATTTTGTTAAGACTGGGCCATCTACTATATTTAGTGTTGTTAGGTCATCTTCGCATTGACGTTGACTTCTGATCAATTCGACTGAATCAAATAACTAGGTATACCTTTGGAACAAACTTGAACGATTGATTCGTGCCAAAACCTCGAGTTCGATGAATTCCAAATTCAAATTAAACCCTATAAAGAATAAATTCAAAAATTAAAGAAAGTTACAGGTTTCATACTAAAGTTTTAAAAGTTTCAAACTGATAACACGCTGATAACACTATCTTGTATCGTCAACTCAACCGCCAGCTTATGTTGGATGGAACCACCTAAAATGGCGATATTAGGGATACTTACCAAGGCGTGTCCTTATATTTTCCAAAGCTGCTCGCGTTGATGTCGATCGAGCGAGCAAATACTCATTATTAGAAACGCTCGAGAATTCCAAGCATTCCTGAAAAGTGCTCAAATACGTAATAAAAAACGCTCCAAACATTTTCGAACACTAGTTTGGTTTAGTTGCTTTCGGATTTCTATTTTTCTGAAAAAGTTGCCGAGGCTGGTGGGTAATTGCTCGAGCATTTTATTAGCATCAGAGGGAGTTGTTCACCCGAAACGGCTCAAAGGCTGTTATGCGTTTGCATTGCCGACTTGCCGTGCATCTCGAAAAGGATGGTCGGAGGATCGAGCTACGCTTTGTTGGGCATTGAGCCAGTGGCGAACTACAAAAAAAAAAAAAAAAAAAAAAAAAAAAAAAAAAAAACAAAACAAAAAA
>FIZV01006379.1:0-11765 GCA_900050545.1 Trionymus perrisii | reverse complement strand
AAAGTGAATTTTGAAAATTTTTTAAAAAATCACTAAAATTATTTTAGTTTAAAATTTAAAAAAAAAAAAAAATTCTAATAATTTTTTTTTGTTTTGTTGGGATAAAATTGTAATTATGAGAATTTTTCTTAAATAAATCTAATTTTTTAGAAAAAAAAATTCTTCATTTCTTGGAAATGAAATTTGTTGTTTAATTTTTTTAAGAAGAACTGGTGTAGATATAAAAATCATCTCAATTTTTTAGGAGAAAAAAATCATTCCATATTCGACATTAAAAGTTTTCAACTCAACACGTTTTTGTGAAAAAAGTCAGCCTGCTTCCTAAAAAACTTCCAAGGTACCGGTTCTAGAAATATTTCCAACATAGTAATTCGCGATTATTCGCATTTAAAAAAATTATAACTCACCTTAAGGCTGGTATTTGGGCGAGTAAGGCGTCATAAACGGTGACATCACCTTTAATAGGCATCTTACTACGCTCCAATTCCATTCTTAGAGCTCTTAAAACTGCCTGATTTAATCTTCCAATTTCTGATAGTCCTTTCAGACCCGGACGATCTTCAAGAAAACAAAAAACACAATGTAAATCTTGTACTCTAGTAATTTTCCAGGAAATTGTGTCTTGGTCATATCGAACTTACCTGGAGATAAAAGTACAACTGCCGAATACAGAGCTAATTCTACTTCGGTAAGTTTAAACTCGGCTATGCTTCTGGATACTTCGAAAGCTGACGATATTAATTTTTTTTGTAGGTGATCGTTCGTATAAAATGCTTCCTCCGGTAGCCACGAATTCTCGTATAGTACATTATTATGCATTAAATACCGCGACATCCGAACCACTGCTAATTCGAAACTACCTAAAAGTACAAACAAATCACCGACAATTAGTATTTCTCTGTAAAAAAAAAAAAAAAATACATAAGTATGCACTTATATGGCAAAATACCTGATTTTAATAAAACTATTTGATCATCTTGCGATAATTTCATAAAACCTGGGACCATTTTGGCGAATTCTATAATTTGTTGTATCACCGAAGTTAATTTTTGAGCGCATTCTAACCATTGATCTTCGCGACTCTGAAATACGATAAAAACTTGCTGACATGAAAGTGTTACGCATGTATTCGTTAATATAAATTTAAATAAGTGAAAATTTCGCTTATCGCGTTATTTTCCTCTGCTTGCGCGTCAAAAATACGTTCCTCGTGTCATACTTTATATTTTTTAAACTATTTTCTATATATTTTTTTAAAAAATTTGTGTGTAAGGTGGTTTTTTTTATTAACAAAAGGTAGGCCTAATGATTTAACAGCACCACCCGAAACCAACCTGTAACAACAAATAACAACAGTGAACTAAGAGCATTTCACAATTCACACATCACATTATACGTAAATTATACAGTATGCAGAATCTATTATAAATATTATAGAAAAATACTATAATACTCGTTACGATTTTCGACTTTCATTTAGATATCTGTATGATGAACCACAACGGTATGAAAAAAGCTTGTAGAAAAATGAAAAGGTAAATAAGAAATTATTGTACAAATAGGTACTTCAATCGCACTACCGTCTGCTATGATATTATGTAGGAGGTACATCGATGAGTAGTTGGAACAATGAAGGTAATTCCTTCGAACAATGGTTCTCAAAATACAAAAGGACATTTCAGTTACAAAAATGGTACAGGCGATACTGTTAAATCAATTTTACGAAAAATGTATAAGCAAGGTAGTCTGTTATACGGTAGGCGAGTTTATGAAGGTTCAGACGGAGAAGAAAAAAAAACAATAGAAGATCTCTAATGGTTCCTAGGAGGGGTAAATTTTTATCCTCAGGTTGTTTCCTCGCCTCAAATTCGAATGATAGTGTGTGTGTTCCCTGTTCTGCAAACTAGAAACGCTTCAAGTCTGATAGTATCAAGTTTACATATTATAATTAGGCATTAAAAAGCACTGTACAGACCATAGATTTGAAATTTAGCAACTTCTGCAGGTCTCTTGGTTTCTTGGACATGCGGTCGATGTGATCTAAGGAGTAGACGCAAGTTCGGGCATGAGCGTCAGCTATGGTTTTACTTAAAAGCTCTGAGATTTGCACTGGATCTGGAAATTGAAACGGTCACGATTAGAATACTCGTCGACAAGATGATAGGTTAATAAATGACAAAAGTTTACTATATTATAACCGAATGTTAACTTCTAAAGTAAAAAATAATCAAATACGTACGTAAAACTTTGTAAAAGCGCAAGCGAAATGAAAATCTGTTACCTGTACCGTGTTGTAAAAGCACAGATACAATTGTCACTCGATTTACTACTCATGACTAATCTACATACGTTGTGAAGTGACTCTGTTCTACAATTCTAACGCAATGTAATGAATAGGCGATGAAAAGCGCGTGCGAATTAATTTCCAAGCCTACTGGAACTACCGATTTATTATCTTTTGCCAATTTTCATTTCATCTACGATTATTCTCAAATTACTCAAAACATCATCTGCACGTTTGCATAAAACGATATCAAAAGGTCTAAATGAGATAGACAGTGCGGAGGGCTCATCAATCAGAGATACTGCTAAAATCTATCAATACATATGAGCAATTGAGCAGCCAGCTTCACATGTTGAATTATTTGCGAAGAGTGATGTTCATTGTTCATCGTGGTCAGGAGCTTTTGTGATCGTTCACGTATTTTTGTATTGTATGTAATAGAATTCATCCGTAGGTCACTGGTTTCGATTTCAGCGTACTGGAAATTGGAATTCAGTTTGCTCTTTTATTTTAGTTGATATTGTACTGGAATCTTGACAATACGTCGTCGTAAGATCATCATTGACGAATGTTTCGTAGGTATGCTTTTTGAAAGCGGTTCAAAGTGTACGAGTTTCAAACTTGAACGCGAGTTGAACTTTTGAAGAAACACTGATTCGCAGAAAGTGTTTTTAATTTAAAAATGAAATCGAATCAGATGGCTGAAATGCAGAGGACTTCCAATAAGTAGAAGCGGTCGTAAGCCTATCTAAATTCTTTAACAATGTGAAGTGAAGAATGAAGATTCGGATTTAGAGTTCATTTACAGAGGTATCGATGAAAAACGAATTGTTTTCATTACAAAAACGACAAGATTTTACAGTTTTTACTCAACTTTTCGATAAAAAAAATTAAAATGATCAATATTATCAATTTATTTTGTTTGTAAACAAAAACAAGTTTTTCAATTTTTGAATTACAGTGTAGTAGTTTATTGGCATTATTAAAAATGATATTTTTTTTTACTACACCGTTTTATGGTGGTAACATTGGTACACTTGAATTCCGCTGAATTCCTCCCAGGCCCCCACGAGTGTTGCTGTTGCATGAGTCAGTGCGCCTTTTTTGCAGTAGTTACTTTTTCGTATTTTTCAATTATTGCGTAATAATTTAATTATTAATTAGAACTACTACACTGTGTAATTCAGAATTCCGCCATTACATTTTGGGGATGTTCTTTTATTGAAATTTGTATTGGATGTCATTCATTTTGTCATTGTATGAATGTGTTTTACCGTTTACTTTTTTATGTCATAAAACAGAAGTAAGTAAATTTACGTGAATCATTATAATTACTTAACGTTTACGCCATAAAGAAATATAGTGGATACATTCGAGACATATTCGTTAGCCATGTTTTTAAGTAAGAGGTACGCGTCTAAAGCGAACTTTTTTCGATCGACTGATCCACAAAATTAGGCCTATATCAATCGGCGATTTTACGGTAGGTACTTCAGGAAAAAGCTTCAACAAACAATAATAACAAAACAGCCACAAAAAAGAAGCATTCTATACGAAAGAATCACGCAGATATAACTCTGTATACGAAATGTAAGCGCAGAGGTAGTACGAGAGTAGTATACGAAAATGTATTACGCTGCTTACTAAGATATGGTATATTTTCAGGTTGTGAAGTTGTACTATCGGCGTATGGAATACAAATATTAGACATTTCGGCATCTTTCATTTCAACGGTATCCTCTTTATCTTCCATTTTGAAGGGAATCTCAGCCAGGAGTTTTTGTTGGACTTCAACGTCTAGCTGGGCCTCTTCAAGTATTTCATCTTGGTCTTGTACAGATAGTTGTATCGGATCAGTGAGTAAATGTTCTTGAATATATTCTTCTGTCGCAGGTTTTTGTTCGATATGCGAAGATGGCATTTGTTCTATTTCGTCTTTGATATCGGGTTCTTTTGGCGAACAGTCTCCGTTTATTAGATCGTCGCTTTCGCTGCCACCTTCGCTACCACCTTTTTGAAATCGATAAAGAACGCGGTAGGTGGATAATTCGTACAATATAGAGTAGGTATAAAGGATTATGTAGCGAGTTAATTTAAGCCATATGATTGATGTAATATGTGCGGTTTAATATAGCGGCTGAATTAAGTATCTATTATGATTGGGTTGTTGGTGGGGAATCTTTTTCTCTCCAAGTACCGAAATTAGTAAACAATATAAAGTATGTATTTTGTTGAATTAATGTTGTTTTTGAAATTAAAAAGCGTGAGGTAGTTGGCGATAGTTAATTATCACTTACCGGTTGTGACGTTTCCTATTAACGGGTTTTCGGCGTTTAATTGATCCATGCTGTTCGGTCTCGGGTCGTAGGCAGTGGTACTGTCGACGTAATCGGACGTTTCGTAAGGAACGGAAGGCGTCGGTAATTGCCTAGAATAACTATAAGTACCACTGGGATACGGTCGGACGTCGTTTCCGTAGCCAAATCTGTAAAAGAAACAAGTTTAGATTATATATTTAAATCGTAGCTATCGAGTTTTTCGTTTGATTAACGTTATTTTCTTATTCGTAGGTAAGATCTACATCATGTTGAAAAACTAATCAAAATTAATCCTAAAGTCATCGAGAAGCAGCAACGAAAATTTCAAAACATCAATCCAAAGGGAAGACATCGGTGAGCAAACATTTAGAAAATGTTTATACTTAATGGAAAAGTGATATTCCTTTATTCCTGGCAATGGTCAACGAACTCGCAAATTTTCAAAATTTTAATTCCAATTGGAAACTTCATCAGTACTGTACGTTCGAGTACATTTTCGAAAGTTCAAACCGTTCATTATACGTTAGTCCATCGGTTACGGTGCATCATATCGTAGGAAGAAAAAAATTGGCAAAATATGTATTTTTTTAAACCGGGTAAAGCTCGCCGGAGCAATATCAATGCCAATAACTACCCGACCACCTGATGTAGTTCAACCGGCCTGATCTGTTCGATGGGAAGGGGGAATCGCATTCGAGCAAACAACGTAACCACACAGACACACACTTAGGTAAAGGTAATTTCGCCAAAATTCTACAACGTGTACTACAATGTAATACTTGTGTTCCGGGTTCAATGGCTACAAGCCAAAGTATTTCGCCTTTCTTTGGGAAAAACTCGTTAAAAATGTTTGAAACGTTTCCGTATAACTGCGACCGACGACTGATTCGTTGATATTTGAATTGCTAATCGAGATGTCGCTTTTCTTTCTCCAGTTTCGCCCGAGAATGAAAACACTCCGAAGATATTTTCCAAATTAAAAAACACCAACAGAAGTCAGTGTGAGTAAGCTAATCTACATAGATAGACGTGCACGAGCCTAGAACTACGTAACTTTGAGATTTATTCGTTGTCGTGAAATTCCACTCGTTTGAAATTCACACAGTCAGCGTTATTTCTATACACGTAGTCCTGTACACGTGTTGGTAAAAATTGGCCGAGTAAACTTTAGTAAACGAATTTATAAAAGCTTAGCGCAACGATATTTTTAAAACGGAAAAGTTTCGTATTTTCTAGATAAAAGAATCCCTTCGACAGAGTGTTTTTCCAGCAGTTTCCAAGTTTGTCTTCAACATCCATTGTCGAAATAATTATCGCTGGTACGAGTTTAATTCGATAAATCTGACCGAGTTATCCATTTATCTTAATTTACGAACGCATCTTGGGCCCGAAAACAAAACGACGTTCATTTTGAAATATAATTCGATAAGCTCGAAAGTTTCTCAATTGTTGGTTAGTCAATAGTCATATCTTTATATTATTTCTGTTGTTGTTTTTGTTCTTATGTCGTAGGCTTAAAAAGTTGCAGATTTCCTTTGACTCGTTTCTCACGTGTTTAAGCCCATTCACCGAACTTCACTCACAGATTTACCTCTTCCACGTGTATAGCTTCACGTGCTCGTAATTCTCGCAGCCTGCTTAACTCCGGCACATTCGCACGCATCGATTCGTATTCTCTCTTATAACAATTTATCGCAGCTTCGAAGGCGGCATTAAAATTGTACCCGAGAAGGTTATAAAATGATAATGTCGAAGAGTAAACCGAGCGTAAATAGCAATAAGCTCGGTGCTTAGGAAAAGAAAAACATATTTAATAGAAATTTATAACGGTCGTGTGTACCACGTATAAACACACCGTAAACGAAAAAGAGGATGCAGGGAAAATAGAAAAAAAAACAGACCGAGAAAAACACCACACTATGCCGCTCCTCCCTCTCCTCCTTCCCAGTCTTGCTAAACCTTTTGGCGTCCGTGGTACGTACCGAGAGTAACTGAAAGGAGGTGAAATGAAAACGGATGTTTCTCGAATCCGTGTACGATAAAACACACCTGGTGTTCTTAAAATTGCATATTTCCGCTTATTTCTGGCGCTGAAATCGACCTCCCTGTGGGCCAAGTCGATAAATAGTGGGTTTTTCTGTAAAATAATCTGTTTCTGTGGTGGTGCTTTTTTTATCGACTGAACGACTATGGTGTTACCAGTTAAAGTGCAGGGTAAATAAAACGAGCTGATTATGGAATAAGTGGTTAATTTTTTTTTTCACCATTTTTGTAATGATTTTTTAATGGAATTTTCGCTCGAGGGTAAAAATTGCAGCAGGGTGGAATTATTTTGTAGGTTTGGTACTGATGTGCGCATTTAAGGTACTTTTTGAGGGTTCTCTAGTGAAAGCAGAGGTGGGCAAAATTATTTTCAAAGTTCTTAGAGTCGTGATTTTGAAATATTTTTTTTGAAAAGTAATTAAATTGGTACGTTTTGATTTTTTTTACAGTTGAAAGTGAATCATGAAAATTGAAAATTACGAAAAACTTTTGAAATTTGGATCATGCTTGAAATTTCCGTAAATATCGAGTGGAAAATGGAACAAATTTTTATCTAAATTAAAAATTGAAGAAATCGAAATGAAAAAAATTAAAATGAAAAAATTGGGAATGAATGGAAATTTTAAATTAAAAGAATTAAAAAAGGCAAAATTGGATTCGAATTAAAAATGAGTATTTTGAATGAAAAAAATAGAAAATTTAAGATTTTAAAAAGTGCAAAAGGTGAGAAAAAATGAAAATAAATAGAAATTGCACAAAATTGTCTAAAAATGAATTAAAAAGCGGTAATAGGTATTGAATTCGAGTTAAGAGAGAATGGCAGTTGAAATAAATTAAATCGAATTTGAAATGTCTGAACAATTGAAAAAAAAACTGACCGTGAAAGGAGATGTAAATTGGAAAGAATTTTGAATTACTCCAAAAAAAAAATGAATTTGAATTAAGAAATATTGAAAGAATTTGGAAATCAAGTTTAAAATGACTGAAGATTTGAAAAAGGAGAAGACCTGTTTTGTTTTGTTTTTGTTTGTTTGTTTTTTTTTTGATACAGATGACAAAAAAATATTCGGAAAAAAAAATCAAATTACATTGAGAAAAATCGAATGAGAATTTAAAAACGAAATTAAAAATGAAATAGATATAAATTGGAAAACTGGAAAAATTGGAAAGAAAAATTACGTCAAAAATGACAAAGAAAAATTCAAAAATTGAAAAAGTTGAATTTAAACTAAGGAAGAATGATTGAAAAAAATTAATCCAATTTTTCAATTTAAACCTACTGAAAACCTGAAGAAGAAAATTTAATAGAAAAATTGAGATTGGAAATTTCAAAAACTGGAAAATTGCATATAAAATATTGAAAATGATCGAAAGCTCAGAAAAATTTAAAATAATTCAGGAATCATAAATAAATTCTAATTTTTCATCAAAAAAGTATACATATCTGAACAACCACTAATTTTCAAAATTTTGATGATTTTTTAAAATTTCGTAATTTTTATGAAATTAATCATTTTTGTGAATTGGAAAATTTGAGAAAATTCAGCAATTTAGAAAAAAAAAATTTTCTTTAAATCTATTTTTTTTTTAATTTTTGAAAAATTTGTTCAAAACCAATTTTTTTATGACTTTTCTACAAGCATCAACTACAAAGCTCAATTTTTTTTTTAATTTTTAAAAAAACAAATTTCTCTTCAAACTCGTTTTTTAAATTTTTGCTCAAATAAAAATTTTTAAATATTTTATTCAAAATCGTAATTTTTCAAATCTTCTACTCATGCTCATTTTTAAAAAAATGTTCAAAATTAAATTTCTCTGAATTTTTCTTCAAACACATTTGAAGAAAATTAATTCATCATAAAATTTTTAAAAACTTTTCCCAGAGATCTTTAAAAAAAAAAATTGTGGTTCAATACAGTCATTCGAATACCTACTTAATCATTTTTTTTTAATTTTTGCTCAAAATCACATTTCAAAATTTTTTTCTTCAAACATATCTAAAAAAAATAATTATGTTACATAAGTAATTTTGAATACTGCCTGTAAACATTAAAAAAAATTATTATTATCTCTGCTGGGTTTGAGTTGAACCAAAATTTTAAAAAAAATTGTTATTTTAAAATTTGAAAGCTCTAATTTTTATAAAAAAATTTCAATTTTTTTTTTAAATTTTGTATGCATGCACAATTATTGCACAATATTTTTTTGAATTTTATTTCAAATAAATTGTTTAACTAATTTTCCGGTGTTCAAGCATGAATCATTTCGAATTTTGCTGTTTAAAAAAATTTAAATTACTTTATTCTCAAATTTTTTTTGTTAAATTGAAATCTATTGAGGTAATTTTTGAAAATTTTGTCAGAATTAAATTTTTACGACTGCACATAAAATTGTGACTGAATTTTAAAACTTCTGATTGAAAACACTTATTTTAATTTTATCATTTTTTAATTTTGGTATTTTTAAAGTGGGCTCTTTATTAATCTGATAAAATTTTTAAATTTACGAAATTCTGAAAAATCATTAAAAATGAGCTACTGAAAATTTACGACGAGGTTCTTGAAAAATATTTAATTTTAAGCGATTTTAACGATTTCTTTTTAAGAATGATTTTGCTAATCCCATCGTGAAAGTAATTTTATTTTAGGGAAAATTGGAAAACTTCATAAAACCTGGTGAAAACATTAAACGTCATTTTTCATTCCCTTTTAATGGCAAACCATGTCTCAACTTAGAATACCTGCCATTACGTTCGCATATTAAATCGACCTTTCAAAAAAATTAATTAGTTAATTAACTACTTCGGTAATTAATTTTATACTCGATCTATTTTTCCAGATTGCCCTTTCTGACATCTCGTCTCGATTACTTTTTTAAAATAAAATTATTGAAGAAACTGAAACGACAGAAAGAACGATCACACGTCCGGATCGAGGCTTTTAATAAAACGACTTTTAAGACAACAAACGCAAACGTTCGAGTTGTAAAAACAAAGTTGGAAAATTTTCAATTTCGCGAACCCTCGCCATCTTTTTCTTTTCTGTGGCATACGTAGATGAAGCACGCGGGGCAGGTAGAGACCGAGGAATGCTTTAGTATAGAAAGCATAGCTCTCGTATAAGTCGTGAAATACGCGAATTCGCGTCGAAATTACCCTTTTTTATTTTCGTTCCGTGTAGGCAGTCGTTAACAAAGCTCGTTAGAGTTTTCTTTTTTAATTTTTCAATTTAAAAACGTGTACAGTGGCGAAATTACAGGGTTTCTCGCTCGGTACAGCTCGTTTTTCTCGACTTCTTTTGAAATTCGTCGTCGTGTTTAGAGATTTTTCGAGCGTTTGTTACTCGAACTTGTAATTGTATTAAATGGAGTGCTCGAAAGGGCGGATAAGGTGAATTGAAATCGAAGGTGAACGTTTTTTTTTTCAACGTCGCGTCGTTGTGGAGCTTCTCTGATGACGAGATTTATTAAAAATGATTTAATTATGCATTGCTTACCCGGTCGGATATGGTGGAAATTGATCCGAAGACGAAGGTGTCTGCGACTGATCGAATACCGAACTGTCCGGCGTTGAGACTTCAGTGTGAACTCGCATCTGTGCTTTGTGATATCGTACTTCGTCTTCTACTTTTTCTCGCTGTTTTTTCGACATACGTCCAAATTTTACAGCTGTAAAAATATCACCAAAAATATTAGCATGTGGACTAATTCTGGTATTTTTTTTCTCGTAGGTAATTCGGAGAATGTGACCAGCTCGTGGCAGATCGTCAAGTAATCGAACACATTCGCGGTGCGGTGAGTCTGGATACCCTTTACAGTTGGCATTTATCGAATTTAAGGCGAAATATGGGTAAAGTTCGATGCTACCGAATGACAATATCGTTTGTATTGAATGGTATTGAACAATAATGACGTGTCCGCGTATACGTAATTTAAACAACTCGAAGAATCAATCGGCGTAATGGCCACGCCTACGAGATAATTCATTGACCTTTCGCGATTTACCGGTGCGTTTTTTTTTTGCTATTTCTCGTCTCATTATTGCGACGAGACGCGTCAAATTACGTGCTAACGTTGAATTTATCGATTGATGAATTTATTTTTAACACTTTTCGATATTTATTAGTATCCGTATTCGAGCGTTGTTTTTTATTATTAAGGATACCGAGAAAGGTTCGGATTTTTTGAGGAACACCAAAGAAGAGTGTGGAAATAATTTGAGAGTTTAAAGTTTTAAGATGGACACTGAATTTTTCAACTTGAGTAAATTTTTAAAATTTGCTCAAAGCATGCAATTTTTGAAATAGGTACCATTTTTAGAATTTCATAATAATTTATTATTTTTAAAATTTTTTGAAAATTCAAAATTGGTCAATTTTCTAAATTTGGTAAAATTTTATAACAATTTTGAAATTACAATTTTTAAAACTTCATAGAATTTTATATTTTTTTGAAAATTTTACGAAAATTCAAATTATATAATTTTTTAATTTTATACAATTCTGACATTGAGTCAATTTTTTAGATTCCATGAAATGACAATTTTTACAGTTTGATAGGTTTTTATAATTTTTTCAAAATTTCACGAAAATTCAAAATTGGATAATTTTTGAAATTCAGACAAATTTTATAAAATTTCGTTAAGTGAATTTTTACGATTTTTAAAGTTCAGTCAAACTTTACAAAAATTTTAAAACGTCCATTTTCAGAATTCGATAAATTATATTTAAAACTTTTAAAATTAAAAACTAGGTAATTTTTAAAATTTTATTAGTTCAATTTTTCGAATCAATCCCAATTTTATAAAAATTTTGAAATTGTTAATTTTTGAAGTTCGGTAAATTCGGTCGTTTTTTTTAATGCACTAAAACTTATACCTACCTATAGAAAATTTTAAAACCAATTTCAGGGCATTTGATAAAATATTAATAATTTTAAAATTCCATAAAATTTCAAAATTATATAGGTGTTTGTACTTGGAATTTTATTCCTGCATTTTTTAAATTAGATCAATTTCCGAATTTCAGGCAGATTTTATAAAAATCTCATAGGATCAATTTTCAGAGTGTAATACCGTAAGCGGGGGCTATTCGGGAAGTTTTTTTTAGTTTTTTGCTCATAAC
>FIZV01006367.1:0-11384 GCA_900050545.1 Trionymus perrisii | reverse complement strand
CATGTTACTTAGCAGTCAGCAAATTCTCAGTTTGTAAGTTCAAATCGTCAATTTTATTTTTTGACGCCGCAAACCAGCATCTAAGTCGCCATTCGTCAACACTTTTTATTCGTGGCCGCAATTCTAAATTTTTAAGATATCAAAAGTATCAAAACACTGTCTATACAGCTGATTGTGTAAACAAATGGTAATTTTATCGCTAAGCCACGCATGCGCTCTTCCATTCTCGTGGACGACAGCGTTAGACTTTTTGTGTGATGTGTGAGATGGTGGCGTCATTATATCGCCTTCGATAATCAGTCCATTATATTATTATGAAAATAATAAACAAAAAAAAAAAACGAAAGAGAACTCTATACCATAATCCATTTATACAGGGCGTTAAATTAGGCAACTTATTGTACGTCAGTTTCGTTTAGTGTCGATTGCTTTCTGTGTTGATACGTTTGACAGGTGGGGAAGGACGGGGTATATTTAGGTTGCTCGCGAGTTTTTAAAGAGGATAGACTGATAGACTGATAGAGGGAGGTTGGCGAGGATTTATTAATATTAACTTTCAATGTTTCAACTTTTTCCAACTCGAGTTATTATTTTATGGAATTTGTGGAATTGATTTTCCTTTGAAATTTAGGAAAGGATTTTCAAAAGTCTGGAAAAGTTTTTTCTGAATTTTTTTTTTTAGGGTGTGTGTAATTACTAGATTATTTTACGAAAAGTTCATTTAAATATTTTGTTGAAAAATTATTTAATGAAATTTGAAATTTTTTCATTAAAAAAGTTCCTTCAATTTTTTTCCGAGACTTGTTCAAAAAATCATTTCGAAAGAAATTTTTTTTTACAAATTTTTTTCTCATTATTAGGCACTTTTCGTGAGAAAAAGTGCATTTTTTTTACAAAAGTTGGTTTTAACAAAATTATCAATTTCAATTTTTTTTTCACGAAATTTTTTCAATATTATTACTTGTTGAAAATTTTTGAAAAGTTATTTATTTTTAAATTTTCTTTTCAACAAAAAAATCTCAGAAGGAACTTTGTAAGAAAATTTCAATTTGTAGACAATCTATAAACTTTTTTCATGTTTTACATAATTTTCAAAGTTTTCTTAAATTTTGTTTTTATTTTCTTTTGCTTGCAAGGTTGTGGTAGAATTTTTTTAAATAGAATTTCTGATGAATTTGAAATTTTTCACAATTACTTATTACATTTTCGAGGAAAAAATTATTACTGAAAAAATTAAGTTATAGAAAAATTTCACTTTTTAACAAAAAATTCTTATCAGAAAGGTTCTCGTGAACGACTTAAACTAGGACTACTCACCTGAGTAAAGTTAAATACCGCACAACTTTCACCCATAATGATTCTGGTCAAATGTTTTCCCAGTTTTTTTTTTTCAATTTTTCAATTATCATTTTTTTGCTATTTTATTCTGATTAAATTTCTTTTTTGTGTGTATTTTTTTATTTACATGATTTAAAATACGAAACATTTCTATGAAAAATAGAAGAAATTCTTATAATGCTCGAGGAAATCCTTGATCGCCATATTGAAATATGCTCCAGCAATCCAGCATAGGCAGATCATAATACTTTAAGAAAACGTGGTCAAAAAATTTTCTTATCGCAAATTTAAAAATGACTACTTACGTACGATTTTGGCATTTTTTTTCGTTTCATATTCACTGGTTATGAAAATCGATAATGGTAAATATTTTCAATAAACCATAAATACGCGCAGAGTACTCACCTGAAACAAAGAAAAAGAAACAACATAAGCCTTTACACGAACGTCATCAAATTTTAACTGTCATAGTTTTGAAATTATGAAAACAGGTATATTTTAATCCGGATTATAGCTTTCGATGACTTTGTAACGTCAAAATATAAAATCATGACAGGGTCAAACAAAATCAAAACGAAGAAGGAAATAGTTGTCAAAAAATATGTTATTGGAAGGGGATGGCTAAAGTTGACTTCCATCCGTTATATAATTATAAAAACTAGATAAAAGGGTTCGTCATATAGCGGCGACATTATTAACATAGGGGAGTTGAGATGCTGGAATATGACAAGGCACAATTCCGGATGTTCAAACGGATACACTATAAGCAGGTTGAATGATATAAGAGCACGATGAAGGATTAATTTTAGAACAGCAAAATGGCCTGTTCAACAGCTCTGACGTCGTTTAGCTTATCGAATTTCTGCATAAAATCGTAATTTTCCTGCGACACTCGAACAACAAAACGCTTCGACAAGTAAGCGCGTCCTTTGTGATTACTCGACGATAAGAAATTATTGTTATTTTTTTTCAACTTGGGAAAATTTTGCGTTCGGTTTGCGATAGCTTGGCTTATGTAGTATAGACAAAACGGCTGGCTGCTCATTTCGACGACACCAATTCAACAAAGAGCAACTCGACAGATTATTTAAAACGTTAAGAGAGTCAAAATAAAGTTGAACGCGATAAGACCGCATTGATTTACGTATAAAGTATCGCCCAGTAGATACCTATTCAAAATTACACACACATACGAAGAACTATTCACTTTCAAAGACAAGGCACGTACTAATAATGTGAGATCATAACTTCAACATGATCAATTTTCACATGCCACGATGAAGATACACGCACCTATGCCTAGCTAGACTTACTTACCAATCACCAACTCGTACTTCTCCTGTGTCCAACTGTCCATATAAATATTATGTATCATCGTAGTCAATTAGTTCATTTTCCATAGCTCAGTAAAATGAAGAAATTAAATTGCATTTAGGGCTGCATGAAATTTTTCAATTTTAAAACTTTCCTTTCAGTGTCTTGATTAACCACCAAAATGTCCAGAAGTCCCCCAAATGTGAACCGAAAATAATCCCCTAGTTGTTTTTCGTCTATACCTTTTCAATTATGCGTTTAACAAAAAAACTGGTTATGACTAAAATTTAAGGTCGTGAAATTTGCAACAAAAAAGGTTATATTAATTTTTTCCAAAAAGTGAACGAAAGGGCGCAAAAATAAACTCAAAATAATTTTTAAAAATGTGTCAATTTCGGAAAATTATAGTGGATCATTAAAAATTAACAATTTTTGAGAAACTGACAATTTTTTAAAATCAATGTTTTTTTCGAATTAAAGAATTTTAAAAAATTCAACGACTTTACAAAAATTAACAATTTTTAAGAATTTCGCCATTTTTTGAAAATTTTGCAATTTTTGAGGAACTGGAAATTTTTGGAAATTTAACAATTCTTGAAAATCCCATAATTTTGAAAAATAAATGATTTTTTCGAATTATAGAATTTTAGAAAATTTGTCAGTTTTTGAGAAACTTAAAATTTTTACAATTTTTGAAAAGTTGATGACTTTTTAAAAATCCGCAATTTTTGAAAAATATATTTTTTTGTGATTTTGGGAAATTGGAAAATTTTTGAAAATTTTGCAATATTACGCATATTACGCAATTCAATAAGTTTTGAAAATAAGAAAAAAAAATTATTCCGAATTGAAAAAAATAGCAGTTTTTCCAAAAATTAAACTTTCAATTTATTTCATAAAACAACGATCTCCTTCTTTGAAAAAGTGTCCAGGTAATGTATCAACTTTCTGACTTCTCAATATTTTTCCTTTTAGATACGACACTAAGGATGAATCACAAACCCCTGCTCATTCCTATATATTTGACCCCTTCCGAAATTGCATGCAATGGGCCGAAATGGAGGAGGGGCAATCTTCATTATTTTCACCTTGCGTATGTTGAAGCGTGTTTTTGAATATCCTGTTCACTTTTCGAAAAAATTGAATATAACCTTTTTTGTTTTAAATTTCATCTACTTCAATTCTGATTAACCATTTTTCTTTTTAAACGCTTAATTTGAGTAGTGGACTTTCTGAGGGATGAAGTTCGAGGACTTTTTACTGATTAATCAGGAAACCGAAACCAAAATTCCCATTTTTTTTGGTCCAGTTTTCTTGGGCTATTACTTTTTCTACTATTCGAGACATGAGAATCAATTAGAAATTGGCCTATTTTATTTTAAATTGCAATCTAAAAATTACCATTTTTTTATTTTGAGTGAACTTGAGTTGGAGAAAAAAATCAAGATTTTAACACCCCCATGTACGCGGAAAAAAATCACTCCTTCCGAAATGTCATAATTTAAACCCTTATCTGTAAAAAAATTTACCGACGTTTATCCCTAAAGACGGGAAAACAAAATATATTAATATTAAACTTTTAAAAAAATAGAAGTTTTAATCTCTCGGAAAAAAATATCTTCTGATGGTAAAAATTATACGAAACTGTTGCCTTAAGCTGGTTATTTCCTCTACTAATGCTGTATTAACTTTTTTTTAAAAAGTAAAATAAAAAAGTAACAGATAAGTGTTTATAAACTACGTATATAAGGGGCGTTTCTAATCGTTGAATAAGCATGTTTTTCCTTGTTATTTGTTTTTTCCATCTTGTTTCTGAAAAAACTTATATAGTGGTATACTTTAGGAAAATTGCATTTCGAAAATGAATTCTTCTCATTTGCTTCTTTGTTCGTTGCCAAGTGCGAAGAAATAAGCACGGACAATTAGTCGCAGAGAATGCGATAATCAGATGACAAAATAACACGATACTATTCACACGAAACAAATTAATTAGTCGTGATTTAAGGTTTTATCGCCATCGTATACCATACCTTACTTGGAAATTGGATTTACGTTAGGAAAATCTGACCGACGTGACTAAAAGAGAAAAAAGTTTTTCAGCCTTGTTGGTGAAACACACACACACACGGTGAGTTGGGTACAGCTACAGATATGCAAATATTGTACGATAAATTCGCCATTCGATGTAATTATACGTCTTGACTTGCATATCGTTAACGATAAGGGTTACAAATTCGAGTAAGTATTCCGAAGTGCTCAATGTTAAATGATAAAATGGACTGAATTCGTCACATCGAATAGATATTTCTCTGCCACTATAAAATATCCGATTAAAGAACTCCAACCGGGTGAAATACGTAGGAAAAAACCCGATTACGAAAACGTAGCCTATAAGTACGAAGTCGCAGGTACATTTTTAGGTAACGAAATAATATTATTTAATAAGACGCGTCAAATATTCGAGATGAAAAATTCGCAGGCGATGAAAATACTCCGGCAGTATTTTCGTCGCGTATAAAGTTGAAACAGAAATAAATTTAACAACCTGTTAAAAGTAAAACGATTAGTTATCCTTATTGTATTTCCACTTTCCACTAACCCGTCAACTTTTCTCCTTTCCTGTTTTCCGTGGTTACTTCATTTCGAAACTTATGTACAGTCGTCCTCCGCCTTACGTCGGTGTATCTGCTAAAGTGAAAAATCCCACCAATGATATTGATGACGAGAGAAAAATTTTGGCTCAACTTATTCTCATTGCGTATTCAGTTCAGATCTCTTACGGTTCATTTCGTCGCGTTAAAACCAGATGAGAGTTATACATTTTCGTTAATATAATAAAGTTTTCGCGATGGGAGTGAACTTTCAAAAGCGCACAATTTCTAAAACTTATTCGACTTTTCGTTATCGTTTCGTTTAATCGGCACGATTTCCAACTTCCTCCCTTTTAACCGAATATTTTCGACTTACTTATTATGTACGTGTACTAATAAACCAGATCATGTTCGAGTATACACATTGAACATTAAAACCAGTGTTAAAAAATAAACGACAATAAATAAAAACTCGGTCCAAGTATTCTTTCGTTATCGATAATTCAATCTGTATAACATTCGTTAAATAAATTAGCTAATGAATCGCATCGTTTGTATGCACTTTGACGAAGGTAACTAATACCTGTACAGTGTACCTAGTACCTTACCTACTACCTAAGTACCTAGTACCTACCAATCGAGCACCGAGACTAAAATGCTAAATAAATCTACAATTTCGATACATGCAGATAATATTGTATCTATGTGTTACACTCTTTACTAAACAGATACTCGGTTGGCCATTAGTATACGTATAGACTAGAAAAACAGAAGTATATTAAGTAATAAATTTTGAATTTTTATTAAATTTTAAAAATTTATTCAGCTTCAAAAATTTCTTTAAATTTTAATATTACCAAACATTGAAATTTTATCAAATTTTATAGTTTTACCAAAAATGTAAAATTTATAAAATTTATAAAATCTTATAATAAGGTTTGAAAACAGCAAAAGTTTTGAAAATCCTTCGCTACACTTCTAACAAATTTGCCCATTTCTTAAATTTTTTGATAAAATTGTTCATTATTTGACTGGCTATAGATGAAAATATAAATTTTTTAGCTCAAATTATTCGAAGATTTCCATTCCAAAATTATGCAATTTTGATAAAACGCGGGAAGCCGTATTTTGATAGGAAAAAAATATAAAATAAAAAAGAGAAAAAGAATGAAGAAAAAGGAAAGTGAAGGGAAATAAAGAAAAACGAAATAATTAAGAGAAGTAGCATGACCTATCTACCTGGCTTTTGAATTAAATTTCGCATTTTTTCGATTTCCAGGAAAAGGAGAGAAATTAGGAGGAATAGAACAGAGGGAAATGAAATTGATAATCAGAAACTTGCTGAAAATTATACTAAGGTGAAAAATAGAAAATGTAGAATACCTAAATAAAAATATGTCTAGTGAAATATTGAAAATTTAAAAATCAAAATAATCGAAGTGGAAAAAAATTAGGAATTAGAATACCTAATTTAGGGCATAACTAAAAGAATCTACGACTAAAAAGTTGAATATTGAAGGCAACGAAGAAAATGAGAATATCAGCCAAGATATTTTAGTTTTCAATGTCACCAGTGACTTGAGATTTTTTTCAAGGAAGATACAGGCAAAGCGGTGATAGAAATTTTCAAAAAAGAAAGCTTAAAAATCAAAAGTGAATGTTAGTACCCCCCACCCCAAAAAAATCATTCAACTTTTAAAGAGAAAATCATTTATTTATTTATGTGGTTAGTATAGAGGATTCTATACACAGATATCTCTTAAAAAATTAAACAAATAATTTCTTAAGAGAGAAATTGGTGAAAAATTTAGTTGAAAATTTTCTGTAAAAAAATTCGATCAAAAAAATTCTCCAATGTTTTTTTTTTTAAAGGAAATTTTAAAAATGTCTAAAGAATTTTTTCGAAAAAATTTTCATGGGATGTTTGAATTTTTGAAGGAAAATTCTGAAATTTCCTTATTTCCTATTTGAAAAAATCAAAAAATTTTTAGATGAGTTGTTCGTAAATTAGAAAAAAACTGTTGATATGATTTTTGGTTTTTTCGCAGGAAAATTTTGAAATATATTTTTTTTTCAAAATGAATTTTTGCAGGAGAATTTTGAAAATTTCCTCATTTTTGCTCAAAAGGATCAAGAAAAATGTTTAGACGATTTGTATGTAAATTCAAAAAAAATTGTTAATATGATTTTTGATTTTTTTCGCAAGAAAATTTTGAAATATTTTTTCTCAAAACAAATTTTTGCAGAAGAAGTTTGAAATTTCCTTATATCCCTCAAAAGAATCAAAAAAATTTAGACGATTTGTTAGTAAATTCAAAAAAATTGTTATATTATGATTTTTTTCTAGGAAAAATTTTGAAATATTTTCTCTCAAAATATTTTTTAGACGATGTAAAATAAAAAATTTAGTAATATTTTTAATTTTGTTCAAAGAAATTATGGAATATGTATTTCCTTTCAAAAACAATTTAACAATTTTGGAGGATTTTTTGAGAAAGTTTGTTCAAAAAAAATGTTAGTTAGCCTAATCGGACTTGAGGATTTTAAAGAAAATTTTGAAACATCTCCATTCAAAAAAATTTTTGGGTGATTTATTTCTGAATTTACTTTAAATTCTAGATAGGATTTTTTATTTTATCCAAAAGCATATCCATTATTCAACTTTTTTTTTTGTGGAAAAATTTTTTAATTTTTCAAACTACCTGTTACCTTTTTGTTGGTTACCTTGCCGTGTACAGCTACTAGGCTGGAGGCAAGAGATATTATATTAGGTTACAGTAGGGAGAGGAGAGTTGTTTTTTGTAAAAAGGTTAGCAGGATGTCGGGTTTTTGGTGCATTTTAAACTATTTTTTTGAGGAATTTAATTTATTATTTTTAGTGGGAGAATTTAGAGCTCACCACACAAAAAAATACACAGGCAGTTTCATTTGCGAAGAAAGTTCTATTGTTGGAGTGAAATTTACCAATTTTCCCTAAGTAATTTATTTTTTGAAGAATATTTCATTTTTGAAAAAAAAAAAAAATTCAAGAAAATTTTTAGGCTAAGAGGATATGTCGAGGACTTTACATGAATACCTTTCCACTTACTTTGAAGTAATAATTTTCAACGAAACATATGAATTTTGACAATCATAATTTCGAACTAAAAACTTACACTTCAATAAATGATAATCAAAATGATAAAAACGATTGTTAGAAGAATTGATAATTTTAACGTGAAATATGATAATTTTTGTCGGTCCGATAATATTTACAGTGCACTGTAAATCAGTAAAATTTTTTGTTACGCATGTAGATAGGCAGATAATAGGTATTGGTAGGTAACCTTGGTAGGTAAAACTACCTATCGGTATACATATGTATTCGAACTTCGTTCAGCATTTTAGGTGCATGGCAATCTACGCCTCAAGTTTTGATTCTCCCTCTCTTTCAATAAACAAACTTGCAACTTTCAAAATAAAAATAATTTTTATTCAGCTCAACAAAAAATATGTAAATAAGAAATGAATGAAAAAT
This sequence comes from Trionymus perrisii, assembly GCA_900050545.1. Taxonomy (NCBI): domain Eukaryota; kingdom Metazoa; phylum Arthropoda; class Insecta; order Hemiptera; family Pseudococcidae; genus Trionymus; species Trionymus perrisii. The sequence continues at coordinate 2,624 of FIZV01006367.1, read as the reverse complement.
TAGATTACGCAAGATGACAAACTAATACTAATAAATTTACAAAAAAAAATCTGAATACGAATACTTACACGAAAAATATTTTACACGAAACAATGCCAACAAAAAAAACGGAAGGAAAGAGAATTTGTTAAAATTTAAGATAACATTATGGTTCGTTAATACGAACGTATTTTCTTTGATGAAAAATATTCGATATGAAAACTAAAACGGAGAGGCGGTTTAAAGTCGCGCCGAGGGGTTTTTTGGGGGTACCAGACACTATACACAGGGCTGAAATACTAAAGATAAAAGAGCTCGCTTTATCTGTCCTTACAGTAACTAGTTGTGTAAGTCTCCGAGAGTGGAGAATAGAAAGAACGGTACAGATAAGAACTGTATGATGAATAGAACCGAAGGAAAGGAGTGAAGCGGGGTATCCAAAATATATTCTGGCTGACGCCCATATCAAGATTATTTGCTGCACGACCGACAGATATATCAGATAGCGTTGCTAAGTTACGAACCTAAAAAGTTATCTATAATTCTAATCGCTTTTTATCTTCCACATCTATCAGCGTTCGAAATGCCAGTCCACGGTTCTGGGCTTTGTCATAATTTCGTATAGGTATAATTTTATAATGTTTTTTTTTTTCGACTCTGGTTCGTCATGTTTAACCCCTGTGTACGCTATAAGACGAACGCGTATCGAGAAAGGTATTTAAAAATCATTTCGAATTAAATCGATTTTTGTTTGTTCTGTATTATACGAATGAAGAAAAATGAGCACATCGACCCGAGTTACCATACATTCTAAATGCACATGATATAAGACTCCAATTCATCAACGACACTTTATTTTTTCTACATTATTTTAATTATTTTTCAAGTCTATGAAGAATTTTTCGAAAAAAGTTTTAAACTTTTAAAAGTTAAATTTGGGGAGGGGCGGGGAGGATTAAAATCCAAGATCAACGGCCATTTGTACACCTATATATACTTTGAAACGGTGCAAACCTGAACATACAAATAAACTGTTGAAATCACTGACGTCAATCAATATATCAGTAATGTGAAATTATCGCCAGATAATTATTACTATCAACGTTCAAATTTCTCAGCAAAACACATTAAAATAAAATTTTAGTTTATTGGCCTTCTTCTTCCAATTAAGAAATCATAATGATAGACGTTCAGACAAAAATAAAATCAGCGGTTCGATTGTTTAAAAGCAGACGATAAAAAAACGATTAACACGTTAACTTTACGTGCACTGATAAATATAAACAAATATCGATTATAATGATAGCATTGGAGTGAAGAAGTTCTCCGTAGATATAGAAGTGTTTCCTTTACGAGAGCAGCGAACTTGTCCAAGCTTTCGTTGCTACATTTAGAAAACATTACCATGACATTACACCCGCTATCACACTAGGTCACTACGAAATTATGGTACATGAATATAAATATAATTTTCAGGGTATCATTTTTTAATTTTTTCGCGTAATAACTTTCTCTTTTATCAATTTTTCACGCCCGTATTTACCAGTTAATTATACACGAGGTGAATGGGTATAATATCGCTAAAATATTTCAAATTTTTCATGGAAATAAAATTCCACATGTTGAAGAACCGGTTTCATTTTCGGAATAACGAATACTTAGTAGAATAAAAACTGAGACAGAAGTTGGACATCATTACACATATGACTAAACAAATTGAAAAAGGACAAATAAATACGATATTAGTTATGGTTTTAAAAAATTATTAAAGGATAGGTACTCAATCACTAAGTTTTGTGTTGGAGAGACAATTATTTCGATGAATGTTACCACTTTTGTTAAACCAAAATGAAAAAAAAAAATTATCAAGTCGGAATTTTTCAAAGTAAATTTTTAGATTTTTTTTTTAAGAGTTTTAAAAAATACTTTTCTGGGAAATTAAAAAAAAAAAAACAAAAACGCAATTTGTATTGAAGAGAAAAAAAATTGAAATGTTGAATTACTTTTAGACATTTTACTGATATTTTGTCAGACATTTTGAAACATGAATTTTTAAAAATTTAAATAACTTTTAGATATTTTGTCATTTTTAAAGAATTTTTCTTTCAAAATCAGCTAATTTTTGATTTTTTGTCAGAATCTTTGAGACTTATAATTTAATTGTCTCCGATCAACCTCATTATCAAAGAAATTTGTCAGGCATTTTGAAACGAATTTTTAAAAATTTTAATGATTTTTAGATTATTTGTCACACATTTTGAAACTTGGAAATTTTGTTCAATTTTCAAAAAAGTTTTTGACTTTTAGATATTTTGTCAAACATCGGAAACATACATTTCTTATGATATGACTTTAAGACATTTTGTCAGACATCACATGAAAATGCTCTTCCATCGTTGCAGACTGCACTGCAATTTCTTGAGATTTTTCAAAATTTCAGCCCTGCTCCAAAAATAAATAAATTTGTTTATCAATATTTAAAATTTTTTTTCAAAAATTCTGCCAAGTAAGTAGGTATACATATAATTATTTTTTTCAAATTATAAACAACTTTATTGTATTTGATGTTTTATTTTCAATACTCGTATTCATTGAGATTTTTTCATTTTTTTTTTTTTTTTTTTTTTTTTTTAAAAAAAGAGTTT
>FIZV01006319.1:0-14041 GCA_900050545.1 Trionymus perrisii | reverse complement strand
CAAAATGCCCCCTTCTAGACATATCACGCGTTAAAATCGGACAAAAAGTTTTTTGCTCAAAAAAAATCATAAGGCTATCAGTAAAGAACCAAAACGTTCTAATAATTCAAAACTGTCGATGGAGTTGCATATGCTCTTACTTGTAGGAATAAATTTTTGCATTGACATAACGACACTTTTTCAGTATTTGAAGCGTTCTTGCATTTTAAATGGTGGTTACGACTAATTTAAGATCGCCAGTCACAAAATACGTAGTCTGTTTTGAGCGTGCGTTCTTTGTTATGATTGAAATGAAGAATTTTTATATAGAAAAAAAATTCTCATCAATATTGGAGAAATCGATCGTTTTTACACAATGAGTTGGTCGGTATCATTTCTTCAATTGAGCCAATCATCATCGTCGTTAAGTTCGTTTCTTTTTCTCCATAGATATTGAATAGATATTACAAATCAGTGATAATGTAGTTAGGGCCTTGAATCGATTAAACAGATATTTATCAACATTTTACGCGTGATACATACGGGAATAAGCTTTATTTGAGATCACGCGTCGAATGACTTGCATATAGAGTGCGTTTGAAGGGGCACACTAACGAATATCAAAATACGATTCTTGTTTACAACAATAATCACATTTTTGAGTTTTCTCTTCAAATGAAAACTAATTCGATGACGCTGATCACGAAAATGAAGTTGGTTTATAATATAAATGTAGCTTCTTGCCTTCGAAATAAGAAATTTTTGAAATAAATCGCTTGTACTAGGGGAGAGGGAGCCACACTTATCTCGATTTTTTTGGAGGCTCAAAAAATCTTCAAAATCGATGAACTATAGCTCGATGATTTTTTTTTTTTTTTTTAATTTTTGTTTTTTCAAAATTTTTCAGTTATTTTACAAAAATTTATAAAATCTTTCAATTTCAATTTTTTTCTCAATATTATACTATGTACCTCTGTTATTTTTCTTCTTTTTTTTTTTTGTAAGAAGTAAATTTTGCTAAAAAATATGCATGTAAGTATATTTGTTACTCGTACATTTCACAATAGAGATGAGCAGAGCAACTAAGATGGAGTACCTATTTTGATTTCTCATACCTACATGACCAATAGAATTAGTCCTTGTGCTCGGGATATTTTAACCTTTGATATTATGCGACTATTCTAACATAAATGTATCCACGAGCTCGCTAACTTTGACATTTTTTGCGACTTGAAAAATATTCGTTAATGAAAAGATTGCGTGTTTGTCTGTTTTTTTTTTTCAGTGCCTGAACACTTTTCGTTTATACTTATGTGCGTAATGAATTTATTTGAATGTTACATGTTAGTTTTCTCTTTTAACTTTAATCCGATTTGGGCAGGAATTAAAAACATTAAATCTCATTTAACGCGTTCCCAAATACCTACGTAAATATGTTGTAGCCTGGGATAGTATATTACTTCAAAGAGGGAGGAAAAGCCGAGAATCGTTTTTTCCTCCCATTTGAAGTAAGTTTTTTTTCTTAACGTGAGAGAAAAACGAGCATTTTACACTCGCGCGATTAGCAAGAGGGAGGAAAAGTAGCGTTTTACTCCCGCAGTAACGAAAAATCAGTTTTCCGTCTAAATTTCAAATTTTTTTCGTAATTTTCATAGTTTAAGAGCAGTATGGTACTAACGAGTGATGATGCAGGATGAACAACTCTTGGTTGAGGCGAAGGACTCTGAACCGCTATGGCTGGTCTCGATGAGGGCGACGTATTAGGCATATAGAAGTAACCAGCAGGTGGATCGATTCTCAGTGGCTCCAAAGGAACCATATTCTTGAGCGGATGAGGGGCCTGCGAAAAAAATAACAAAAATAAAAACTAGTTCATAGCATCATAAACCTAGATAGAAATCCGATAGAGAAAAATACATACCCTAGCATTACTCGCACCGCTAACAATCGGCTGCGGAGATATTTTCGGCGAACCTAAAGGAGGACTAGCAACGGTACCGTGTAACAGTGGACTGGTGTATTGCGGCGGATATGGCACCTCTTCGTTCGAGTGTATATCGTTTTCCAAATTCAATGACTGCGCAAGTGTTTGTAATAAAAAATTATACATTAATCAAGATTCTACTTTTCATCATATCGTCATTTGGTTTCAACCTCGCACTTACTTGCATAATATGAGCCTTCGGAGTAATCGGTGTTAATACACGAGGTTGTGGAGTAACAGTTTTCGACGTGTGTAATTTTGTAACAGGGTGATTTTGAGAATAAACCTACGAAAAATCAAAAAGCGTGGTTATACTTTAACTCATTGTCATTATTCTAAACCCTAATCTAAATTATTCCACTTACCACAGGGGGAAACGACGGTTGATTGTAAGCTAACGGTGGAGTGTGTGATTTCATCGAAGCTGCCGGAGGTATTATGGACGGAGTGATATTTTTGATCAAGCTGATAGGTTCGTTTTCTACGATAGCATTGGGAATAGTAGCAGGAAGTGTCGCAGGAATTACTAAATTATCGGATTTCATCGTCTGTGGTACACAGGCCGAAGTAGTAGCCGGCACAGAAGCAATAACACTCGTCGTTACGGCCGCTGTTTCCGGAATTTTAGGAGATATTACGGGTATGGTAACTAATTTCGGAGCGATTACAGGTTCGGGAGTATTTTTCACCAGTGCAATAGCCGATTCTTCGAGTAAGTTGTCGTCCAACCGAGGTTTCTTTTCAGGTGGATAATCGTTTTCGGGGGATTTTTGTAATCTGAAAAATGAACATCTCCGTTATACGTATAACTCTCGGATATACGTAAAGGAATATGCAAGTTCTTAGGAACATCAGAAGCAATGATTTTTACAGAAATGATACGTATTTTGATTTTGTTGTTATTTTTTCTAAACTTTTTTCTGCGCCGAGAGATCAAGGAACTTATAACATGCAAAAAATTTAGTAAAAAGGGGTAATTGTTGATATTTCACCTTTTAGATTTAACGTTTCAATTACGATTATCTAGACGTGACTTTTTCTTTCAACGAACGATTCAAACAATGATTATGGCTTTTGTAAATATACGTATAAAAAGGAAACCAAAAATTTTAAAATAAGGACGACGTATTCCATGAAAAAATGATGCGATTGTTGTTACTCCAACTTCACAACATTAGCTTAAAATTTATTGATTGAAAACGAAAATATCATTTCAGCATGGAATACCCGAAACAACTAGAAATAACGATGTCGCAAACTAAATGCTTTGAAATGTACTCTTAGCATGAAGAAAACGCAATCGTAATACAACCAAATAAAACGACTGATCATCACACTAATGAAACCAAATACGGCTTTATGTCCACCCATTTCGTAAAAATCACGCTTCTGAACTCCATATCCTCATAAGGCAAGAAAAGAATAAAAAGAAAAAAAAAACTTAAATCTACACTACTTAGACCGGGAAAATCCTCAGAAAATTACAACGCAAAAAAAATGCACCGATAAAAATTTTTAAAAAACGCAAATTTACATTTCCAATGAAGAAAAGTGCACGAAAATAGACAGCAACGGGAAGAATTATTTCATCATGCAAGAAACTAAAGTGAAAAGAAAATATCAAAGGCCATTTCAAAATGCAAAATAAAAATTCTACAAAGCGATTGAGGAATTTTCCAATAAATATGAATTTGTGTAATAACGGTAAGAACATCTCGATAAAATCCCCCATGGGCCGCTCGCAATCTACCACTATCAATTTTATCAATATTTTTTCTGCCTAAAAAATCGCAAGTTCGACACAGAATTTGGACAATAACACATTTCTAGATGTTCTTAACAACAAAATTCATATTCAACGGTACTAACTGAGTTAATTCCGTCAGAACAGGTACATACTGTCCTTCATCGGATTCTTTCATCGGCATCAATAATCCGCTGACTGGATCGATCAACGTCGTGGGTTCGGAAGGTGTTTTTGACGATACCGGTGAATCAGGAGTTGTAATCGGCGATGGTACTCCGGTCGGAATTCCAGGACTGCAAGGGAAGTCGTCTTTCTCGTCAATAATCGCATAAGTGTTTGTCGTCTCAGATGGAACAGCGGTTTCTGATTTCGAAGTAGGTTTACGATTTGTGCGAGAATTCTTACGAGCGGATTCGTGTACACTTGTTATAATAGCAGCTGCCGCTGCCGCTGCTATTCTAGTCGTTCTTCTGGTGGGTCGTTGGTTATTCGCAGTGCTTTTGATAACTTCGTCTATGGTGTCGTCCACCGTATTACGAGAACCGCCTTCTTTCTCCTAATTTAACGGAATAAATACGAAGTTAGTTATGGTGGAAAATAATTTTTTCAAAGGTATTAGGTGTGCTATGCATATAAATGCTACAAACCTGCAAACGTCTAGATTTTCGAGTATTCGCAGATAATGTCGATTTCGCCCCTGTTGGTGTTGTTTCATTGCTATTCGAAGGTTTAATTTCACTCGGCGGAGGTGATGGTTCTTTCGTCGCTATAGGAGGTGTTGGTGGAGTCGCAGGAGCTGGCTGAGTTTGTTCAACTGGGCTTTTAATTGTCAAAATTAATCTCGGTCTTTTCACTTCCTCCTCGGAGTCTTCTTTGAATTCATACACATCGGTGAGTTTTTTCATTTTGAATGCGTTTTTCGTTTCACTTTCCTTGGTAGCAACGTTATTCTGTTTACTACGTCGGGTTACTACTCCACCTGGTGTGACTGCTTTTCTTCTGCGGCCTCGCTTAGCGTTATACGAATGGTCATTTAATTTCGATCCTAAAGGAAAACAAAATACAAAATTCGGTAAATCAAATATAATTACTATCAACACCAGTCGACTATTCAAAAACTTTCAAGTTTATTCAAAAATGAGCATATTTTTTTGAATAACCAGTTACGTAAAATTGAACGTACCTGTTACACTATCGTCAGCAGACTCGGACATATCTTCGTTCAGCTCGAGTTCAGCACCGCCAGGAGACAAAGCTTCGCTCTTCTTGTTACCAGCATTTGACTCCTTGAGATCCAATTTACATTGCACTTCTGATTCGGGTATTGGATTATCGTGTATTTTGATGACGCAATTGTAATCAGAGACTTTGTTCTTGATAACGCTCGATTCAGACATTTTGAGTAGGATTTTGGCCGATGATATTTCATCTTCGGTGGCCAATACAACTTTATCGGTCAAATTGATGCGAGTCAATTCAGGATTCTGCAAGTCTTCAACTTTTTGCGTGCTTCTTTTAGATTCATGAATTCGTTGCACAACTTTCTCCAGAATATTGCGATTATTTTCCGGCATTCTATGATTACATTTCGATAACTCGTTAGGAACAGTTCGGAAAATTTCTTCTTCTACTGTTTTTGCAATTTCTTTTATATCGCGTTCTTTGTTCCTAACTATGACATTCAACTTGGTATCGTCGTTGCTTTCGGAAAAATTGTCTTGGTTTACGATGGTTTTGACGATATTTTCTTTATTAGCTTCGTTACATTCAGCCGTAGTTTTTACAGTATCGTCAACAACGTCGAGCAACTTCTCGTTTGCTGTTGGAATTTGAAGTTGTTTCAGAGCCTCTGGTTCGGTTTTATCTTTGCTCTGTTCGGTATCATCTTTACTATCCTTCTCAACTAACGATGCACTGTTTAACAATTTTTCTGCTTCAGTTTCACAAATCACGGTCTGGGGAGATTGACTTTCGAGTTTTAGTCCAACGCCAGGAAGTTGTTCAAGTTTCTCGGCGTTGTTCACTAACGAATTATACGTGTGATCGTTTATTGTGGTAGATGCTGAATCAACTTTCGGCACCTCTAAGGAATCGCTTTCAGATTTTATTGGCGTATCAAGTGTTGGAACATCGATTACGGACAATTCAGCCGGTTCAGGTGAAACTTCAAGATTTTTTTTCTCGTTCGGAATTGAATTTTTGCAAACGGATTCCGGTTCAGAGTTTGGCTCCACTTTGATGTTGGCGTTTTCGGATAAATTAGTCAGTTCGGTTTTGACTACCGATGGCCCATTGCATTCGGCGAATGAACGCTTACGTTCTTTATTCTTTCTGGTAACGTCAACGCCATCAACGTGTTTATCGAATTCACGAATTGGCGACAAACCTTTGAGTGCAGATTGCGATATGGATGCGTTGTCCGATTTGAGATGGTCGTTTAAATGCGATACGTTGTTAGGTTTATAGGGCGCATACAGAGGATTTTCCAACTCTGGTTGAGACGTCTGCGATGTGAAATTGTTGAGAATTACGCGATCTCTAGCTTTGTTGTTGTGACTGCGTTCAATACCGTGGATCGAATTAACTTGGCGATTTTTCAACGAATCACTTTTTGATTCAGGTGCGATTTCTGGTGGTAAGAGTGGTGTAGCAGACTCGAAATTCTCTTTACAGAGGTCTTCTTTGACTTCTTCAACAGGCTTGAGCTCGGGCAATGTAACTATTTCTGGTGGAATGACTACTTTGGGCGGTAAAGGTGGCACGAGTTTATCGCAAGTCGGATTTTCGATGATGATATTGCACTGCGAGTTAACGACGGTCAAAGCTGAATTTTCTTTGTTCGATTCGGGACTTTTAGCTTTGACGAATTCGGAAACGTGAGATTTTTTCAGAACCTCGTCCGATGCTAATTTGGCCATTTCTTTCAGTGTATCTGCAGACTTGACCAATTCGTCAATTCTCTCCGGTAAATCAGTGACTGGTTTGTGAACGCGTGAATCAATCTTATCACACGAATTTACAATTTCTTGTTCTTTTTCAGCGACAATCGGCGGACTAATTTCGACACTACTCGTTGCTTCAAGGGTAACAGAAGTCTCGGTCGATTTGAGACCATCGTTTTCGGCTTTGATATTGGCGTCGAGTTTCTCGATGGTGTTTTCTATACTCAACGGCTCGGATATGTCGAATGAATTATCAACATCCGATTTCACGTCTTCGGTATCGGTATCGATTTGCAAATCAGGCTCAGAATTAGGAGTACCGGGCTTCATGGCGTCGTCAGGATAGCATTCGTTGTCGAACCCGAACTCCGGCGATTCACCTAATATAGCAGCTACTGCATCTTCGGTCTCTTCTTGCGAAATGGTAATGCCGGTCTTGTCGTCGACAGCAGGAGATGGTACTTTGGGTTTTTCGATTCGTATTGGCTCTTTAACTTCGACACTGGTATCGATTAAAGAGTTGGAAATACTGAGAACTGCACGCTCGTGGACGTTCGAGTCGACACCGGCGGTGGCGATACTTTTAACGGCGCGCTCGTCAACTTCGTCTTCAGCGTCACTGTCGTTCGATATACTTTTGACTGCCTTCTCGTGAACATTATCATCTAATGAAGGTAACGGCGTGAGAACGTTCATTTCGACATTGACCATTTCGGTATCTTTTTTTTGTAATTTTTCGTGATGACTTTCTGCGATCGAATTGGTAACTATGTCAACGACTTCGTTACGACGGTCGTCCGCTTTATCGTCGTCCTCCTCTTTATTTTCTTCTTTACCGATTTCCAAACTACGCGGCTCGATTAGGCATGGTAATGAAAGAGCCGGCGGAACGTCTTCGTGTTTGGTATGATGGTGGTTGTGATGATGGTGATGATGATGGTGGTGGTGTTTGGATTTTTCTTCTTTAGACTTTTTACGTTTTTTCTTTTTCGATTTAATACGCTCGAAGTAATTATCGTAACTGTTTGTATTTTCAACCGAATTCAGTAGTTTGTTTTCAGCAGCATGTTTCGCGTTCTCTCGGATATCGTCTTCACGTACATCTTTATTGCTGGAGTCGGAATCGGCATCGTATACGTCAGAAACGCTCAGTTTAGATAACTTGCGCGCGTCCGCCTTTTCCGAATCGTCTGACATCGAACCGAATATGTCTTCTTCGAGATTTTCAATACTTTTCACTTTATTGCGATTTTTCTTCTTCTTCTTTTGTTTTAATTTGTGCTCTTTGTCTTCTTCGCCAACGTCGCTATGGACAGATTTTCGACGGTCTTTTTTAGAATGACGCTTTGAACGATCCATAGAATGTTCGCGGCTTTTTTGACGTTTTTGCTTCTTTTTGTGCGATTTCTTCTTTTGAAAATCGCCTACTTCGTAAACCATCGGGTCTATTAATGGTGGAGGAGAAGAATTTTCAGATTTGACAAAATCACTATGAAGTTCGGCCAGGTTGAAAAATAATTCGTCTGCTTTTTCTCTCGGTTTGGTTTCCGGCTCTTCGCTATCGTCTGAATAAATAGCGCACGTTTTAGCCTTGGGAAAACGATACGAAGTGATACTTTCGTTTTCCGATGTGTCCGATAGTATTTTTTCGAGTTTCACCCGACTTTCGTCAATTAATTTTGGTTTGTGATCGGATTCGTCAACTTTGGTATCGTCCTCATCTTCGGATACGTCCGACATGAGAGATTTCTTTTTCGAATCATCGTCTAACGGGTTGAAAGTATTCTTCCTTTCCAATTCGCCACTTTCGATCATCATTTTTAGCTCGCTTTTCGGTTTCTTCTTGACGAAGTCTGCTGTGTTAAATTTTCTAGACGATTTCTTGTCGAAAAACTTTTTAGGTTTTGGAATATCGTCGTCGGATAGATCGGAATACTTCTGTTTATTCGAACTGAAGTAATCCTTGTTACGGTCGTCTTCGGAATCTGATTCGATTTTCTTCTTATTTTCAATTTTATGACTAGATGGGCGTTTCTTATTCGAAATACCTTTTTTGTATTTACGTTTGTGCTCGGCATTCGAGAATAAGAAATGCTGGTCATTTTTCCGCTGGATTTTAATTTCGTCGTCCGACGTGTCAGTTTGCGTCAGTTTCGATCTTTCTTTATTCTTACCGTTTATCGATCGTGAAATTGATTTTTTGAATTTAGCTTCGTCCTCATCATCGCTGGGTTTCTTTTTATCGTCATCAGACGAATCCGTTACACCGTGTAGATTTATTTTGGTCACCTTATCGTTACTGGAATGCTCTTCATCAGAACTATCCAGTATTAGTTTGTTGCCTTTCCGGACCGTTGGTTCGTGATCGGTATCATCATCGTAAGATGTCGAACGTTTCTTTTCTTCCCGTTTGACTCGCGACTGTTTCAACTGATTAAACTTTTCTTTCAATTTTTCTTGGCGTTTTTCTTCTTCTTGTTTCTGTAAATTTTTCGTCGACCGAGCTTTCACTTTGTCGTACATAGAAATATAGGCTGGCTCATCGATAACCACTTCGAAAATCGAGTTTTTTTTTTTGTTCGATTTGCTTTCGTCGTAACTTCCGAAATCACTATCACTACTACTGTCGCTGAGTGTTTTGCGTTTTTTAGATTTCTTCCGTTTACTTGACAGACCAGATTTTTCGGATTTCTTACGATCGCTTCTCTTATCATCTTTCGCACCATCGCTGATGCTGTTACTTTTATGTTTTTCATTGCGTTTGGACATCTGTTCGGATGACAGAGAATCGTGTCGCTTATCTTCGTTGTTACTTTCGACACTGTCGTATGAGCTTTTACTTTTACTGTGCACAGAATCGGACAGAGAACTGCTACTGGATGAATTCTTTCTTTCAATTTCCTTACGACTGACAGGTTCGTGGATAAGTTTACTTTTGTAAAAATTAGTAGACGAGTTGGCGGATTTCAAATCGATTTTTTCTAACTCGAGGGTATCTAGTTTCGTTGTTTCTTTTTCGCTGCTGTGTTTTTTATTATTCTCGTGTTCTTTGTTGTACTTTTTATGGTATTCGTGTTTGATTTTACCGTTTTCCGGTTGGCCTACCGGCTTTTCTTTTCGCTTTTCTTTGTCTTTCGTCGCCAGATCTACGATATTTTTCGGCGCTTCTTTTTTAGTACAGGTAATAGTGGAGCTGCTGGTGCTACTGTTTTCACTTTTATTGAACACGTTTTCGACTTTCTTCTCTAATTTTTCTTCGAATTTGATTTTTTCTTCTACTTTTACTGCGTCGAATTGCTCTCTTTTCTCCTCGGGTTTACGATATTTTTCATCTTTGTGTTTCACCTCGTGTTTATTCTTCTTTTCAGACTTTGATTTGTCGATGGTTTGTTCGTTTTCTTTTTATTTACCGGAGGACTTTTCGACTTCTTTACCTTCCAAATCGTTCGATTTCCGCCTTTCGGATAAAAAATGGTTCTTTTTCTTGTCTAGGGATTTATTTTCAAACATGTTGAATTCTTTCGTTTTGATGCATTCTTTTTTCGATCTATCATCTTTTTTGTTGATTTTTTCTTTGGACGAATGGCTGCTTTTATCGCTGAGCGACTTTTTCTTTTCTTTAGGAGGTTTAACTTCTTCTTCTTTGCTGTCAGATAGCGATTTTTTCTTTTCGTGTTTCACGCTAAATAGGGTTTCGATGATTTTGTTTTTCACCAACGTTGTTTTGTTATCGTCGATATCGTTTGAATCGTCGTCATCTTCATCGATTGCGGCCAATTTCACATCGAGTACATCTATATCGTCGATACTTTCGCTTTTGATATCCTTGAGCGATGGTATACGTTTGTCCTCCTTCTTTTCGATTTTAGTTTCTCTTTTTCTATCTTCTTCATCACTGTTCACATGATTATGAAAAATCGTTTTTATTTTCTTGTCATCGGCATTACTTTTGTCGCAATGGTTGACTATGTCTTTTTTATCGCCTTTGATTGGGTCGAGCTCTTTAGAAGAGGTGACTAAATTCGGTTTTTTGCTAACCAAATCGGACTCATCAGTTTTCTTATGGACGTTATTGATCACTTCTTTCTTGAGTGGTTTTTCATCTTTTTCACTAGATAAGCGATCGTCTTTGTGAAATTCGATCGACGATCGCCTATTCACGCAAGGTTGGTCTATTTCCGAAACATCTTCTAAAATTTTACTCAGTTTATCACGTTGAGACGTATGAAAAATGACGGAAACAGCATTACAACATTCGGACGACGCCGAGGAAACGGTAACGTTAGCAGCGGTGACAGTGGTAGTGGTTGTGGTAGTTGTAGCGATGATAGCAGTCGCCACCGTGGTAGTAGGCAGAGTAGTACGATCGATGGAATTTTTTCTTTTATCCAATACGCTATTTTCCTTTTCTGCCGATGTGGTAGATTTATTCTCGAATGAACTATTATAAGATTTCGGTTTTATTTCGTGGTTAACAATTTTGTTTGATTTTTCGCTGCTCTGTTCCGGAGTTGTTTTTAAACTGGATTTATCTTTGCCAGAGACGCGTTCATTGACCAATTCGTTCACATCATCGATCGACTTCCTGCCGATGCTCTCGATACTACTACGACGGGAGTTGGCCGGACTGATGATGTCTTTTTTATCGATAGCAACAGGTTCGAGCCTACTCAACGTTTCACGACTAGTAATGGGCGATGGATTTTTTGGTAATTCAGTTAACTTCTCAACCGAGTTGTTCCTCAATACCGCGTTAGTACGCGTACTACTACTACCGTGAATCGATACCACAGGCGCGCTCGTCGTTGGACTGATACTGCTGTTATCTGGTAGTTTGGCGACGTTGTTGGACGACGTATTGAAATTATTCAGCAGAAGTTTAGGAGTAGCTGCCGTAATTGTACTTTTTGCAGGTGGCGGATGTGACGGAAAAGGATACTGTAATCCTTTGATAACGGACGACGACGAAGTCGATGTGGTTGACGATGCGGGCGACGTTGACGCTACATTGTTCACGGTCGATGGTTTAGAACATACGTTTGGTAAATTGCTGATACTCGTTATTAACGTATTATGAGATCGGACCGTGTTATTGATGGTGACACGAGGCGAGGGCAGATCCGTCGTCGGTGTTGGATCCGTAATGGTCTCCAGACGTTTGAAATGGTCGTCGAAAACGCTTTTTCGCGATAACACCGTTTGGCAGATTTCTGATCTTTGTCTACCAATTGCATTAACGTCTAATAGTTTGTGTTTAACTTGAATTGCAGACGTATCTAGTTTCCCAGACATCACCTTAGTCCGAGTGCCGTGCCATTTCTCGTACTTTTCATCCAGCGATTTTAGCTGCTCGATCCATGGCGCTTTCAACGTTTCGGTTAACGATTCAAACGAAGTTATCCCGCATAACTTCGAGTCTAGTATGCTAGGTTTATCTTTCGTATGCGGAGAAGGCGATCGTCTAGTATAAGACGATGAAGGTGTACGCGTAGCGTTGCTGCTTTCAAACGGAGGAGGACGGGAAACATGGTGAGGTTTACTTTGGTGAGGCGACTTCGAAGAACGATCCGAAGGCGAAGAGGAACGAGGAACCTTATTAGCGAACGACGGTAATGGTAAAGATAACGGAGTATTGTTGGTGTTTTTCTCTTTGGCTGCTCTGCGGCTCTCGTAATGAGCCAATATGTTCTCCGGTCGTTCGTCGCATAACGGCGTACCCGGTCTACTCTCTTCTCGACTGGTGCTGCGATGCTGACGTATCGAGCTTGGTTGTTTCGTCGAAGAAAGTTCTACTTCGTCGTCGTCGTCTTCCGAGCTAGAATAGTCGTTCAACTGTTCCAGCAAAGAAACACGTTCTTTTTGTAGCGTCACATCGTCTTGCGGATTCGGCGTCGGCATTTTTTCCGAGTTTGTATTTTCGATATTTATATTCAGATCTTCCAAACTTCTGTTAGGACAAAAATAAATAAAAAACAATGAAAAATGATGTTTCAGAAAGTTTTGGTAAATAAGGTAGCTAATTTGTTTATTAGTTACCTTGATATCCGCCTCTCGGAAGAACATTCAGGACCGTTGTAATCGAAACGACTAGTTTGTTGAGGACGTGGCGTTGATCTGGAAGATGTTGATGGTGACGGTGAGGGAGTATTATTAACAATAGGAGATGCACTATTACTGGACGGCGTTTGTTGAATTGGTTGATGAGTAGGAGTTGTTCGTAAAGCTGGTGTTGTATATCGAGAATGTAATTTATCGCTGCTACCGTAAGTTGTGTTACTACTACTCGTATTTAGTATCGTTTTACTGGTTACAGTACCACCACCTCCACCATTACTACTCGTCGAAGACATAGGCGTATCTAGGCCACGTGTACTACCAGTACTTCGAGGAGAATCTTGGCAGCTGGGAAAAAAATAAGAAAAATATCAGTAAAAATTAAACGTAACGAGAAATTTCTCGTACAAGAATAGTTATCCTTACTTATTTTCATACGTTGATATAACGGATTTTGATTTTTCATAGTTATCGTAAAAATTCTCTTGGCATTCTCGAGATGCATAATCTGCCATTAATCTTCTATTTTTAAGCACATAACCTCTCATTTGACTTAAAGCTGCTTGTGCATGGGTTACCTATAAATCACATGGAATGCCATTCATTATTAATTATACGCCCAATTATACACTCTATATAATACTTTACAAACAAACGAATTGAAAAAAAAATAAAAATAATAAGAAAAATAAAAAAAATAAATGCTTACTTGTTGAAAAAACACTAAAGCTTTTCCTTGAGATCTGTCTATATCTACATGCGTCACATGACCAAACTGGCTGAAAGACCCACTCAATTGTTTTTCGGTAACACAGTCTACAAAAAAATCCATCGATTACGTAATTATCAACTATGCTTTAAAAAAGACGATGCGAAAATACACAATATATACCTGCAACGCCTGCCACCCATAAACAATTGGTTGCTAGCGATTTTCCATACCCCAAATTTATTTTGTTGTTTCCTAAATATTCTCCATCCATCGCATGCATAGCCTTAACTACACTACTAATATCACAGTATTGGCAAAATGCGTAACATGTAACACCTTGTTTCTTTATATCAATATCCTAAAACAAAAAAATTATAACAATAAATAGAAATTTAAAAAATCAACAACTGTTTTATCACATACCTACAAAAGAATAATCAGAGAAGTGTTTTACCAGCCCTATTAATAAGTATGGACTATGGATATGTTTTTTCCGCTGGGGGTAATTCCAAAATCCGCGAGACGCTAATCTTCGCGACGCTAAGTCAGTATGACTTTTGAAAACTTAGAAAAATTTTCATTTCTTTTTGTGACTTTTAAAAACTTGGAAATTTTTTTTGTAG